>CACVKS010000215.1:0-22350 GCA_902749335.1 Acanthamoeba triangularis
GTGTGTGTGTGTGTGTGTGTGTGTGTGTGTGTGTGTGTGTGTGTGTGTGTGTGGTCGTTGCCGGCACCGACGTGAGAAAGCGGTTCATGGATTGGAGGAGAAAGAACGTACGGGTACAAACTTGAACCACACGATGTACCACTTAGTGGTGCCCGATTTGTTGATCAACTTGTTGACAATCTTGAACGCGAAGAGAAGTATGATCACGCTCACACCTGCACACGCACGCGATGATGAGACAGCGACAATGCAGCGGCCTGAGCCTGGTGGCGCAGCTGCTGTTGACCCGGTGGGCGGGCGGGTGTGAACGTACCGACGACCGCCGACTGCCATATGACATCGGACACGTTATTGAAGACATGGATCAGCTTGTGCCAGTCGTGCGCTGCAGGGTTGGGTATGCCCAAGAGCGAATCGATCTGCAATGCGCAAAGAGTTAGAGGTGGCGATCTTGTGGGCAAAGAGAGAGAGAGAGAGAGAAGGGGGAGAGGGGGAGTGGGGTGCGTGTACCTGCTCAATGACGATGGTGACGGCCACGGCGTTGATGAACCCGGACAACAGTGGTCGCGAGAGGACGCTGTCCAGGAATCCGAAGCGGAACACGCCCATCCCAAACAGGAACACGCCCGCCTGTTTATACACGCACCACCGGCAGGGGAGAGGTTGGCAGTTGGCAACACCGAGAGCAGGCATGCTTACATCCGAGTAATAATAATAAGAACAAGTTGGTCAAGCTCGCCAGACGTACCATGAACGAGAGGATGTGCGCAAACGCGGCCGGGTCCGATGGGTCCTTGTCCTGGATGGTCAGACCTAAGAACAGGATGGGGGAATTAGAGAAAGAATATAAATATATAAATATATAAGTATAAATATAAATAGTAATATAAATAGTAATAGATTCCACCCTGCACCTTGCACGCGAGGAGAACAGAACAGGGAGAAGTACCGACGAGCATGGCTGCTACAGTCTCGGGGCCATAGGACATTTGTTTTGAGTTGCCCATGAACGCGTACACCAGGCACGTGATCTGTGGGTGAAGGTGAGATTGCGGCAGTGGCGCCAGAGTCACTCATGACACAGTGCCGGAGCCCGGATGGACTTACCCAGGCAGAGTAGAGACCGAAGATTGGCTCCAGTCCAGCCAGAAGGGACAGCGCGATACTCTACAGCGGAGGTGGCGAACATGGAGTCAGGCGGATGCCAGGGAGAGTGTGTGAGGCTCTTCGGTATCCGAGCCGTTGTAGTGACCAACGAACCTGAGGAATGATCATCGCCGCCACGGCCACGCCGGCGAACAGATCGTAGATGAGCGACTCGCGCCAGTTGTACTTGGGCAACCACAGCAGGATAGGCATGTAGTAGGGCATGCGTCGCCGGATGGTCTTCCACTCGAGCCAGCTCTCCACCTCCATGTGCTTTCTGTTTGCATGGAATTGGGCCGACACGCACGCAGGGCTGGTGAGATAAGAAAGGACCCTGTGGACCCTTGGAGCCAAGCGAAAGTGGGAGAAGAAGGGCAGTCGAACCGTTGGGTCGAGTCCAACAGGCGGTCTTCGTCCGTGTCCAGCATGATGCCGTACTGCTCGGCCGCCGTGAACGAGATCTTGTTGCTCATCTGCTTGCCTGCAGATTTGTAGCGTGGAAATTGATCAAGTTCAACACCCGCCCGGCTTGTGGGGCCTGAGAACAGCACAGCTCCAGTAGTGGCGTGCGCACGTACCTCGTCGCTTTAAGCGCTGGACGAATCGGCCGAGGAAGGCTTCCTCCTGGTCGGCCTCGTCGCTCCCCGCGTTGGACGGTTCCACGAGGAGGTCGGGGTCGAGCGTGGCCTCGCGCGAGCGGAAGAGGTCCGGGTGCTGGTAGTCCTTGGGCGGCCGCCCGCTTGTCCCTTCGCCACTTGCACCTCCAGCTACTTCTCGTGGTTTTTCAATCTTCGTTTTTTCATCTTGCCTCCTTCGATAATCATCGTTGATGAGCGGATATCGTTCGCTGGGACCCCGATTCGTACCAAGAAGTCGTCGCAACCAATCCATTGTGCTGAGGCTCGTCGATCAAACTGGCAAGATGAAATTGGGTCTCAATTGTGGTTGATCCGTGCGGGAATTAAGATCTTAACTGTTGGGCGTGCTGGTCTTTAAATAGGCCACCGCGAGAAAGAGGAAGAGGAAAGCGGAGGAGAAGAAGAGGACGAGGAAGAGATCGAAACGGGCGTTGCGCATGAGTTGGAAACGCGCCAGAAAGTTTCCAGGAGTGTAGGACCACAAGACCAAGAAGAGAAGAGAAACACGAAAGGAAAATCTGTATTTCTTCAAAGTCCGAAAACAGACTGAAGGAAGGATCCTGCAGCCAAACGCCATCGTGAAAAGCCGTTGATGGCTGCGCCACAGAAGATTGCTTTGCTAGCTCCTTTGTCGAAGACAGAAATGCCGAGGTCCGCACACCCTCTTTCCCTATTTATTTTATTTAAAATGTGGGGCGCTTCCTGACCGGTCGATCGGGTTGTTCTCGCGTCATTTTGGGCCTTATTCTACTGGCAGTCCGGACATGGCACAGTCTTCTCGTTCTTCCGTTCTCCGTCAAACATCAGCATGAGCGGTACGTCTCCACCATGTTAGTCGGTGCAGGCCTGGTGCCTCACGAACTGGTCTTCTCCTTAGGGCTCCGGCAACTCCAGACACGCGCCGCAGAGTACGGGCGAGGCGTGGCTGAAGACGAAGACGACAACCAGGTAGAAGACGGTGATTGGGAGGAAGACGAAGATGACGACACATTCTTCGAGGTGAGTTAGCCTCCACTCCTTCATGTTGCCTAACGGCCTTGGAGCCTCATATCTGGGACTTGGCAGTGCAACGAATGCAAAGCCGAGATTCAGGTCACCCGCTTCCACTGCTTCCAGTGCGGCGAGGGGGAAAACGAAGGCTACGACTTGTGCAGGTACAAGCTCTTTTCCATTTACTGGTGCAGCGCCCACATGACGCTCAGACAACACCTGTGTTGCTCGGCACCACCAGGTCGTGCCTTCCCGAGGGGCTGCGCAAGCATAACCCCAGGCACCAATTCCAGATCGTGGAGCACCTGGACATGACCATCGACACCCTGCAAGACTTCCTGGTCATCATCAGGGAGCCACAGACCAAGTGTACACACTCCAATCCTTCCCCATGGATGCTAGTCAGTGCCTCCAGACACTGTGCTTACTCCGTCACCTTGTGGCATGCACGAACGCAGGGGTGAAGGTCCGTCGTCCCTACCCTGGCGTCTCGGTGTACGAAGTGCGGTTTGGACGCAAGCATCTGTTCTACAGCACCACCACCGCAGCTCAGGCCTCGCAGATCGCCCGGTCCTTCCCCCAGGGTACGTACGCCAGAGTGCTCTGTCGCTCGGCGGTCAGACGCAGCCACCGCTCAGACCAATCGTCGACGCAGGCCTGAAGATCATCAAGGTAGCGGCCGAGGTATGCGCGCGTGAGCTGGCCGAGCAGGAGCGGAGGGCAGTGCAGCCGCTGCCGGGCTGTGCGTTCACCGAGATGGAGGTCGAGTACGTCATGCAATCGACCGGCGCCTGTCGGGAGCGAGCTGCCCAGGCCCTGACCGAGTACGGAAGCCCCGAGACCGCGGTGCTGTTCATCGGCGAGCAAGACGAGGGTGGGGACCTGCTCAATGACGACGATGACGGTGACGAAGACCGCGACGATGGTGAAGAGGACGATGATGATACGGTGGAAGAAGGTGACCCAGCAACAGATGAAACAGACGACAACGGAGCTACGGAGGAAGTGGATGAATAGGAAACCGACTGCGAATCCTGCTGAGAGAGTTCTGAGAGCGAGGGACACTGATTGGCTGGCAATGTGGCCGAAATTGGTTGCTGTTGGGTTTTTAGGGAGGTTTGAGGCAGTCAAGCTCTGGTCATTAGCCAATTTAAAGTCCCTAGTGCAAGTGCTGGCTGAAGATGAAGACACCTCCCTTTCTTCCGTTACTTTCAGTTCTTCTTGCCATATTGTCGGGGCTTGCCTTCCGCCCTTCTGGTTCGCCGCACCTTCGCTTGCTCGTCCATCAACGCTCGTTGTCGCGAGCAAGCAAGGGTCACTCACTTCTTATACTTGCACTCTTCGCTACTTCGCTACACCAGAATGTCAACAGAACCAACTGAACCAATTGTTTGAGGACAAGTTTGATGGTGCGCTCTTCAATTCTTCGGGCGGCAAATGGGTGGCAGGCCCTTTCATGTACGTGCCCCACTCCAAGCTGCACAGCCGACCCATTAACGGGCCAATATCCGGTTTCACAGGGACACAGTCGCCAAGATCAACGGGAACCAGACGCTCACCTTCGATGTCGTTCCCCCAAATAACACCATCGGCGCAGGAGACATCTTCACCAAAGACAGGTTCATAAGCAAGAGCGGTACTTGGCACCTCCCCGCTCCGGACCTCAGGTCATTTTTTAACTGTTTGGTGGTGCCAGGCTTCTTTCGCCTGAAGTTCGACTTCATGGGCCTCCCGGGCTGCACGCGCGCCTTTGTGGGCTGGTACACCATGAAACCCGTCAGATCGGACTACAACGTACAAACCAACCGCACTCCTCCCACTTCTCTTTGGCCTAATAACTTACCACCCACCGACACTCACCACATGTGTTTTTGTGTTTGGCTCAAGTCAACTATCTTCGGTCGGCACGGATGGCTGGCTTCAACTGAAGCGACCTATTGTAAGTCCAACGTACGTTGTGTGCAAGAGTGAAGTGAGGAGGAATCGGGGGATGGACGACGGATGCTAGACATTACCCGCTCACGCATATGTGGTGTGCAGAGGATCACGATGTCGACATGCGATCAGAGCTTCACGCCGCTCGCAATGAACTCCACCTGGAGCACGTACACGATCGAGCCTGCCCTGGAGTCCCTCATCGACTACCCGCGCAACGACACCGGTTCGTTACCTTGCCTCTCCTCGGACTTAAAATTTTTAGGTCCGATCCTGTGTTGGCTCACTTCCAGATATGTGATGGTCACGGTAATCAGCGATTGCCGAGGGGATCTATCTCACCATCGAGAGTCTGGGACCCCAGGGCGACGCCTGCTTCTTCGACAACATCGTATTGGAGGAGCTGATCCCCGCCACCTCGTACGCCACGCCAGTACCCAAACTTCGAAGGCGAGAGTGCTGGTCTGCCCACTCACCCGATCATGAATGCCCAGCACAACGATCGTCTCCGCGGGTGACGTCGACGTGACCTTCAAGCTCAACTCGCCCTCCTTCGTGCTTCAGCCCAGTGGTGGAGGTACGCAGGCGTGTCGTCCTCGCTCTCCCAATTGACCAGCGGCAACCTGACCCATCACCATTTGTACTGCCATTAGCTCAAAGCGACGAGGCAGCAAGCGGCAACTTCGTGCGCATGCTGGAGATCAACGGCACCACCCTCCTGCCCCAGGTCTTGCGCTACGTGCCGGGCGTGGACTACACAGTCAACCAGTCCACCAACGGCGTACGCCACCCACTGGCATCCCCACATTCTTGGTACCTATTGAACGGTACCTATTGACAAAGTGCGGCAATGGGGGCTTGGTGACCAGGTCGTGACGTTCTCCAACTCGTTGCCGCTCTATGGTACCAAGGAGGCCTCGTGCGAGTTCTCGTTCGCAACCTTCTCCCAGGGTACGAGGCCGGGACACACCGACCTGATCGTAAGAAACAGCAATTCAGCTCACGTTCACCATGCGTGGGCAGATGGAGTGGTGGACACGGGGCTGTCTAACTTCACGGCGCCGACGGACTCGGTGGAGTGGTCGCTCACCCTCCGCAAGTGGCCCTTTGTCAACCCGCTCAATACGCTGCTCCTTGAGTTCGGCCTGTCGCACTTTGCCAGCGCGTCGGGCCAGGGCCAGTACGTGATCGACGAGATGGAGTTTGTGGAGGCGGAGAAGACCCACCGCTACACGCTGCGGGCGGTCGCAGACGGCACCAATGCGTCGCTCGCCTCGGGCCTCGTCATCAAGCTGATCATGCCGCTCGTGGCCACAGTCGACGGCGTTGCACGATCGATCGACGCGCCGGTGCTCACCACCGCGGCGGCGCTCGCGGCGATGATGGCCAACACGTCGGCCCTGTCCGGCTCGCCAGTGTCGGCGCTTCAGGCTGCCCGGGGCGATAGGGTGGACACCATCGCTTTCGTGTTCCCCAGCTTCAGTCAGTCCCTCACCTACGACCCCAATCTGGGGCTCCTTGTTGGTTCGTTCTTTCTCTTCCATCTTTTTCGCTTCGTTCTTTCTCTCGTGGCCAGTGTACGCGCTGACTCGTACAGCGTGAATAGGCAGGCGGGACAGTGGTAGCAGCGGCAGTGACGACCACACGCTGCTGATCGTACTTACTACGGTTCTCGTATCGTGCGCGCTCCTGCTGGTGATCGTGGCGGGCGTTGCCACGCTGGTGGTGATGAAGGTCAAGGCCAGTCGGGCCGTACCGCAGGAAGAGTTCGTGCAGCTCGACCACCGCTCCGGTCTCGTCGACGACAACGCTCTGTAATCAATCTGGCAAGATATTGCACATTCACCTCGCGCTTGCTCAGATGGTTTCCAGGTCGAAGGGGGAAACTGTTCATTTTGTACAGAAGAGAGAGGAGATGATGGTGGTGATGGTCATGAGGCGAGAAGCATCCACTAGTAGGGAGCGGTGACGGTCTGGGCGGAGCGGTTGTTCACGATGAACTGGAGGGACGACTTGCAGGGCTGGCCGTTGGTCGAGGTGAAGGTCCACATGTAGGCCGTCCACCCGGGCACCATGTCCACGAAGCCCTGACCATTGCCGCAGTCGATCTGCACCGTGGTCGAGCCGGGAATCGTCACAGCCATCCACCACGCGCTCGACCCAGTGTTGAAGACGAAGCTGTCCGTAGTGGTGGTACCGCTGGCGGGTGAGGCCGAGGGGCTGGCAGCAGCCGAAGCCGCCGGCGACGCCGAAGTCTGGGGCGCCTGAGTGGGTGTCACCGTGGCGTCGGCCTTGGGCGATGACGAAGGCGATGGAGCCGCCGGCGTGGGCGAGCTCGAGGGCGATGCGGCCACCACCTTGGGCGACGAAGAGGGCGAGGACGAGACCTTGGGCGAGGATGAAGGCGACGCAGCCGCCGGCGTGGGCGAGGCAGCGGCGGTGGCGCCGCTTACGCAGACTTGGCCGGCGGAGTTGACGCTGAAGGAGGTGGGCGCCGAGACCAGACTGGCGAGCATGGAGAGCTTGGCGGTGACGGGCGTGGACCAGTCGTCGGCCAGCAGACCGCCGGTGTCGCCTGAGTCCGGGTTGAGGCACCAGAAGAACTGGTCGGTCATGTCCTTGGACTTGAGGTAGGCCGCCAGGGCTTCCATCCAGGTCGCGTCCTTACCGCTGTAGGGTCCGCCCCACTCGCCCAACACGACAGCCTGGCCGGTCGAGGCTGGGATGTAGCCCCAGTGGGCCTCCCAGATGGCGGCCATGTTGGCGGGGAAGTTGCTGGCCGAGAAGTAGGGCTGGCCGTACACGTTGGGGCCGTACACGTGGGGGCTGTACACCAGCTTCCACGGGTTGTTGATCACCACCGGGTTCGACGCCACACCCTGATCGACCACACACCGTGAGCTTAGACCGCACACACCAGCACACATTTAGGAGATGATGAGCGTACGACAAGGTCCTCGCCGTAGAAGCAGGCGTCGGAGCAGGAGGGCGAGTTGGCGGTGCCCTCAACGAAGATCAGGAAGCGGCTGCTCACGCTGCTGGCGATGGCGTTGGCGATGCGGGCGGCACCCTTGGCCCAGTCGGTGTCGGAGCCGGTGCCCCAGGTGGCCGAGTAGGGCTCGTTCTTGAGGTCGGCCGCAAACACGTTCCACTGGTTCTGGTACCGCTGCAGCATCTTGATCCAGCCTGAGATCACCGTCGACTCAGGGTTGTTGCCGTTGTACCACAGCCCATCCGAGGCATACGAGTCAGCCTGCGAAGACAGCACAGGAGTGTCAGTGCCTGCCAAGAAAAAGAACGAAAGACGAAGGACGAAGAGGGGGGAGGTTACGGTGAAGGAGTGGAGGTCGAGCATGATGAGAATGCCGCGGTTAGCGGCGGCCTGGATGATCTTGTCCATCACCTGCAGCGAGGAGAGGCCCTGCAGGTCCGAATTGGCGCTGTAGTCGATGCTCCCGGGCGTGGCGTCGTTGATGGCTAGCGCCAGGTGGAACGGCAACTGCAACAGCAAACAGATCATCATAACCATCATCATTGGTGGTTAGTGACATGACATCACGTTGATGGCGAAGTGGCGCGGTACCCTTATGGCGTTGAATCCGTTGTTGGCGAGGAAGTCGAGAAAGAAGGTGTAGGACTTAGACCAGAGGCCGTGGGGCGCGTTTATCGAGGTCTCGAAGCCGAACCACGACGCGCCCTTGATCCGCAGTCGGTTGCCATTGACCCACAGCCCGCCTTGCTCCGAGGTGAAGTTGAGCGCGGTCGTGGCGAAGCAGGCATCGGCCCGAACAGTGCGGAGGGAGCAGAGGATGCTGAAGGCGGCGATCGCCACAACAAACACAACCCACGAAATCTTCATCTTCTTCGTCTATCGTACACTTCCTTGTCTGTATCTCTTGATGGTGGAGAGATGGCGGAAAGGAAGGTGTGAATGTGTTGTTTGTTGGGTGGATGAAGAAGAACGGTGGGGTATGGCTCTCATTTAAGGGCCTGGCCGGAGCTTGGATTGTCTGCGACTATGTACCGGGGGTGGTCGGTATCACATTGCCATATCAACTCCTATTGGAGGGTGATGACCGGAGAGCTGGCCGCTTGACTCCTGAAGCCCCTACCTGACTGCTCCGTCTGTGCGATGCCCGCAAAGCCTCTCCGCTGCTGCTTCTCTTTCACCGAGAGCACGCACCTTTGTGGGACGGTCACGGTCTGCGCATTGTAACGTGGCCCGCAGTTGCCCTGCACGAGATCTCAGGCGCTGTCAGTTGATCCCTGGTCGGCCACTTATTCGGCCTTTTTTGTTCCGCAGCTCCGCGAGTGGCGGATCCCAATTATTGGTACATTGATAAAAGAATTTTGGTATTGCATTGTGGATTGTGCGGTATCTGTACAGAAGCGCTTGGGCCACCCAACCCAAGCTTGGTGGCCTGCTTTCATCCACGCGACTGCTTGAGGGTCTTGCGCCCCACCTGGCCCAGCTCTCGCTGCTGCTTCTTCTTGAGGTCGGCCGGCTTGCTGGCGGCCGGGGCCTCCTCCGACTGGAGCTGCACTAGCTCCTTCAGAATCCGCTCCTTCTCCTTCTCCAGCTCGGCCAGCGCCTGCCGCATCTTCTCCTCCTTCTCCTTCTTCGCCCTCCGCGCCTCTTCCTCCTTCCTCTTCTCCGCCGCCGCCTGCTGCCTCTGCTGCCTTGACGCCTGCTGCGGCTTCTTGGGCGCCTCAGTCGCAGCGGAGACCGTCTTGGGCGCTTGCTGCGCCGCCTCGGGTTCGGCCACGGGCACGAGCACCTTGAAGGCGGCGACGTCGAGCAGGTTCATGGGTCGTCGGTCCCGCTTGAGGGAACACACCTGCGATCGGGCCGTGTGGCCCTTGACGCTACAGGCGTCGCAGCGCGTCGGACAGTCGTCGATGTGGTGGACCCACTTGTCGTGCGCGTAGCACCGGTGGATGCAGTCGCGCTCGAACACGCCGTGGTCGGTCTCGCCGCACAACTGGCAGAAGGGCCGGGTCTTGAACGGACACTCCGTCCACGTGTGCGTGCGCAGCTTGAGGCCGGCGCAGCGCGGGTTGCGGCAGCGGTCCTCGCAGCGGGTGGCCAGATGCCGATCCGAGTTGCACAGCCAGCACCTCTGGTCAGCGGCGGCCTGCTGTTGCTGGTTGGCGGTGATTGTCTTGGTGTGTTGGCTCATGTTGTTGATCACGTTCTTCCTCTGTCGCTGCTAAGATGAGAATGGAGGAATGAAGGTGGCGGGCGTGAGTACTTATGGAAAAGTTGGCGCGGGCTAGATCAGTGAATGTCCCGTTCGGTGGCCCAGAAAAAATCCTGGGCTGTCCCACAATGCCCCGCACCGGCCCCACGAAAGCCAGAATAAACTGCGATAGCTAAATTGCAAAGAAATCTGCATGAAAAATCGCGAAGAGGGTCACAAATAAAAACTACCAACTGGCATGTGTCTTGGTCTCACTTGTTCCTGGTGGCCTTGGCAAGAGACGATGAGATCTTCTTCTTCCGCTGCACGAACATGTAGGAGTAGTTCTGGGGGAAGACTGCAGAGTGGCCGGGCGAGCGTCGTATCGTGAGTGCCAAAGGCCAGTAACAGAGAAGGGCGGAGGCGCGTACAGGCAATCGCCACCACGGCGAAGGCAACCACAAAGTAGGCGTAATCGAACGCGAAGTTCCACTTGTTGGGCAGCGACAATCGGTACAGGCCGTGCGTGTTGATGAACGGGAGCAGAACCCAGTACAGCCCCACTGCGGTTGAACCAAGTTAGCTGCTGCGCATTCCCTGGCGAGGGCGTGAGGGGTGAAGTTCCCAGACGTACGTTCGACCGAGAAGCCGAGCGGGTAGAGCGGAATGAAAAGCGTGTACCTAATGTGGGACGTGGCCAACGTCAGAGGTTGAGCAAGGCGTCGAGTCAGTCACCGAGAGAACGGCGGGAGTACCTGAGCCACTCCAAGAAATAGGGGCACTTGTTCCACAGCGAGAGGACATAGAACGGGTAGCGGACCAGCTCGATCGCGCTCCACGACAGGAACAGAGCGGTCACCAGCCAATGCGTGTGCACCTTTCACAGAGAAAGGTTGATCTTGAGCTGGTTCGCACTCGGTCACATGAAGAGCATATATGATGATGCAAAGTACCTCGTGAATGGGTAGGAGAGCCACCAACAGAAGATGGTTACGACCCACGACCTGTGCGAGAGATGGGAGCAGGCCACCGGGCACCAGGCCTTGGGGCAGACCGCCATTGCGACCATGATCAGCAAATGGCCAAGCTTCACAACGTTGCGACGAATGGTGGGGTGAGGTACCGAGGGCGACGTGCACCACCTCGAGGCAGGAGGCCCACTGCAACGCAACTGCAAGTAGAGAGTGAGCGGCGTGATGGCAATCATTGTAGGAGGCGTTGTGTGAACGTACCAACCACGGAGGCGACGAGTTGCCACGTTTGCTCGTGGTGCCCTCCAGTGAGCAAGTTGCCAGCGGCCCGCCCAAACACATAGTACCTGCACCCGATTCCAATTCATAAGATCTTTGCAGCAATCCTTCTCGCATGTCTTGCCCGCACCATCCTACAGCCTGCACGAGATTGTAGGCCGTCAGATAGAGATTCACTCCAGGAGCGCTCCCCTTTTCCGTGCTGCTCCGCTGCTTGCGCGTGCTTGTGGCCGACATCTTGCAGCTTGCTGGTCGGAAAGTGCTTTTATTGATTATTTGATTTTTAAAAATCAAAAGAACAGGATGGAGAGGACGTGGGCTGTCGGCTCGCTGTTGGTGCTGGTTCTGTGCTGCACCGGCCTCGTGGTAGGCGCGGGGGTGGAGACGAAGGAGAGCGGAAGGGTGATGGCCAAGCTCGAACGATTCTGCCAGGACAAGTGCCAGCAGCGGCTCTCGCCAGCGCCCGGCGATCCCGCATGCTCCCACTTCTGCGGGTTTGTTTCTCACATCCGGGTTGCCCACGAAGCCGATCTCTACACGCTGTTCCGTGATGGCCAACGAAACATCCAGCCCCTGGTGCGCCGAGCTCTCGAATTTATTTGATTTATTGATTATTTTTAAGATTACTAAAATGCAAGGGGGCGCGCACAGATTTGGGCGATGAACGACATCGTGCAGGAGAAGTTGCAGGCCAAGCTCGATGACGAGGACGACCACACGATCGGAGAGCTGTTCTTCGAGAAGGCCAAGGGCTGGTATGCCTACCTGCACCAGCGCGACGAACTGTAACAAAAATATAAAAGCAATAAAAGATAAAAACCCAACAGAACGCAACAAAGAAGAAGCAACAGAAGAAAAGATGAACCAGGGCAAGGGAGGACTGGAGAGGGTAGTAATCAGCCACGCGGCCACGGGAGCAAGCGCCGAAGTGTACTTGCTGGGCGCACACCTCACCTCTTTCATCCCCAAGCGAGGTATACCCGCACCTCCCTTCCATCATCTTTCAGATTGAGTCTCTCACCCACCTCTGCACAGGCGGAGCCGACCTCCTGTTCGTGTCGCATAAGGCCGAGTTTGCCGAGGGCAAGGCCATCAGGTGGCGTGACACACTCACTCCGCTGCGTGCCACCCAACGCAACTCACGCATGTTGTGCTGTGCTGTGTCCGGGGGGGGGGGGACGACAGAGGTGGCGTGCCGATCATCTTCCCCCAGTTCTCGGACATGGGTCCACTCACCAAGCACGGCTTCGCGCGCACGGCCCTGTGGGAGGTGGCGTCGGCCGCCGACAGTGAGGTGACCCTCGTGCTCCGCTCCTCCGAGGCCACCAAGAAGTTGTGGCCCCACGACTTCGAAGCCCTCTTCCGCGTCGCCCTTGTTCCCCAAGGAGGTACTCCCTTTTTCGTGTGTGTGCGGTTGTGTGCGTGTGCGGTGCCTGATTGCTTTTGTTTTCAACAAACAAAACCAGAGGAAGCGGCGTTGGAGACCGAGTTCACAGTGAAGAACACGGGCAGCTCAGCCTTTGCCTTCACGGTGGCGCTCCACACCTACTTTGCCGTGAAGGACATCCACGTCACCCGCGTGGAAGGTCTCCATAGGGTACTCTCCCGTGATACGGTTTTTCATTTTTAATATAACGTATATATAAAAATGTACTCACACGCCGCATGGCGCCGCGCGCAGGAGGGAGAAGACCTGTACTACCTGGACAACACGCAGGGCAGGAAGAAGATCAAGGAGGAGAGCAGGGACGTCGGCTTCACTGGCGAGACCGACCGCATCTACCTCCACACCGCGGACGAACTGCGTCTCAACGATACCGGTACGCGTACCGGTTGCCTGCCCTTCGCTCGTGCTGGCTGCTGTTCCAGTGACACCGGGCTTGGTGTGCTCAGAGAGGACGATCGTAATCAAGAAGAGCGGCTTGGCCGATGCCGTGGTCTGGAACGTGTGGGCCGACAAGGTCAAGTCGATGGCCGACCTCGGCGACGACGTACCTCTCCCACGTTCTAGTGCTCCTCTGCTGCTGTTGGGTGGTCGGTTGACTGTTTGGCTTTGTTTTGTTGTTCTTTCCCTCGATCGAAGGAATGGCCCAGGTACGCGTGCGTGGAAGCTGCGGCCGCGGAGCATCCCGTCCAGCTGAACCCCCAGCAGAGCTGGATCGGCAAGCAGACCCTCTACGAGCAGTCGCGCAGCCGCAGCCCCTCCGCTCTCTGAAGGAGAATCACGCACCTTCACTCTTGCTCACTGCTCGATCACAACGCAGACCGTGTTCTCTTCATGTTAACTCGCTCACACGCCAATGCTCTTTTGCCGATCGCTTGTTCGTTCATCGGCGAATGGAGGCGCGGGCACCGGCCTTGATGCCGCGGATGATGGCCTGCTTGAAGAAGCCGTAGGTGGCCTTCTTCACGGCCGATCGGGGCGCCACCCGGAACAGCTTGTCCTGCAGCTCCTGCCTGCACCGTGACTTGACCGATTTCACCGCCTGCGGGTACCCCACATAAGCGTCGATCAGCCTCCATGTCCCGCGATGCCGAAGGTGGTGGTGCGATTACCTGAATGAATCCCTGACTGAGGAGCACTTCCTTGGTCTGGTTCCAGTGGTGCCACTCGGTGAGACCCCGCTGCCGCAGTATCTCCAACGGCGTGGTGATCGCCACGGCCAAGCCAGCACCGCATCCGCCTGTGCGGAGTTGACCTACGAGTGAGCACATGAAGCACCAACAAGACAGAGCACTCGCGCACATAAGAACACGGGGATAGTGACGTCTACCGGCGAGGGCGCTCAAGTGGAGCGGCAAATCGAGAGGCGAGGCGTAGCCGGCTCGGCGCGCGATCATCTGTCCGAACATCTCCGCAAACGCATAGTAGCAGCTGATGAACGGCGCGCCCGACGCCACGGTGGCCCAGTACCTAGGGCGCCATAGCCATTGCAGGAAATGTGAGTGTCCGACCCATGCGCGAGGTGTGGCACAGGAACTGCCGGGATGGGGGTGGTACCCGCGCCAGAACGCTCGCGGCCCTCCCTCGCGAAAGAGGCCCCCGGTGGCCTGCCACACCGACGGCGGCGAACGGACCGGCTCGGCGACCTGGTCGAAGTGGCCCCGCACATGCGCGCTCCTGCAGTGCAACGCAAACACAGCTATTAACAGCGAGCAGGCGAAGTGTGCGGTGGTGCGTTGCGTGTGTGCGCGCGTTGCGTGTGGTGCGTGCGTGTTGTGCCTGAAGCGGAGGTTAGGGCATGCCTGATGACGAAGATGGGGTTCATGAGGAAGGCTTCAAGCATCTGAGCCGAAAAGCCGGCGATGAAGCACACGCTCAAGGGCTGACACACCAGCAGCTCCAACCGCGACCGGGTTACTGTTTCCACATCTGCTCGTGAGACTACGACTCGCACCATCGCACACGCCCCACCGCGCACGCAACACGCACACGTACATAGACCAACGGCAGCGTACCTCCTGCCTCAGCGCGTCGCTTGTTGAAGGCGTTCAGTCGCACACTGATCTCCCGCTTGAAGAGGTCGTAGGAGGCCATGACCAGGCCGGCCACCGGCGCCTTGTTCGACGCAATCGATCCGAACTGCCGCCCCAGCTCTGCCCACCGCCACCAGATCAGCATTTTAAATATAAAGATAGTAAAATAAAAATAGAATATAAAAAATAAAATTGAAAAAGGCCACCTTTGAGGTTGAGAGACGTGTTGCGCCAGCGGACGCAGTGCCGGGGGTCGGCGCCCTCGGTCTTGAAGACGGTGGGGTAGTTCCTGATTTCGACGCAGAACAGCAGCAGCTCGGCGGTGAAACCGGCCGACGTGCCCGCCACGATGTGCTGCATGTAGGTCCAGGCGTTGTCCGCCAGCACCGACATGAGGGGCACCGCTGCTGGCGGGGCGGCCTCTGCCGACGACGGCGAAGGCGAGGCAGGCGGTGCTTCCATGCGCGCGGGCGAGTGTGGTCAAGTGGTGGTGGTGGAGAGAGTTTGCGTTCGTCATCTTACGATGGTGTCGACTGTTTTACGCCTGGGCCGGCGCTCAGGTGGGCAGAGAGCCAGGCAAGGCAACATGTCGCACGTCCATAACGTCGGCAATTGTGTTCGTTCAGTTGAATTTCTTACACATCTCATCCAAATTCACAGTTGCTATGTAACGTAAGTTTTATTTTGCTTTTCTCGTTTCTTCTTTTTCTTTTTTCTTTGTTGAGGACTTGTGTTTGCTGCTTCCCTTCGTGTTGGATCGCTCCTCCCGCCTGGCGCTGCTCTGCTTGGTCTCCACTGCAGTGTTGGTCCTTTTGTTGCTGAGAAGAGGGAAGGCGTCAACCAACAGCTACACACAGCAGGCTGGGTCCTTGTCGTTGGGAGGGAGTACCTGGCGCCTTCCTGGAGGATCTGACCAATGTGGCGTGGCTGGATGCCCAGCCGCCTGAGCAAGACCTTGGTCGTGTCATCCTCCTCCACGTCCTTGCTTCGCATCAACCGCACCACCTCCTTGGCATCTTCAAGCTGTTGCGCGTGTGCGCGTATGTTTGAGTGTGCGGTCAGACACAACGTAACGCAACGCAACGCAACACAATCATGGTAGAGCGTACGTCTCGGGTCGGGTCGAAGTTGCGGAGGAAGGAATTGTAGATGCGCACGCTGGGCGTGAGGCCGGCGTTCTCCATGTCGCTCACGATCTCGAGACCGCGCCTCCACTGGCCGTTCTTGGCGCACAGGTTGACGAGTTCGTAGTAGTTCTCCTTGTCCAGCTGCAGCGCCTTGTTCCGGGCCAGCTCGGCCTTGGCCTGGCCGTAGGCCCGGAGGGCGTAGCCCAGCCGCCGGCTGCGGAGGCACACACTCATGAGCGTCATCAGCGTGATGTTGTCCGGCGCGACGTTGAACTCGCGCTGCATCCGATCCAGCAGCGACAGCGCCTGCTCGAGAGGTGGCGACACTGTCGGCTCTCTCGCCTGCGCAGCTGTAGATTCGCCGGTGGAGTCGCCGGTGCCGTCGGTTGCGTCGTCGTTTCTGTTGTTATCGTTGTTGCCTTCAGTGTCTCTCGCGCGGCAGGCGGCGATGAGCGAGGTGAAGGTGAGGTTGTCGGGCGACACGCCAATTGTTTTCATGGTCGCGAGGAGCTCAAGCCCCTTGGCGGCGTTGCCAGTCTTGGCACAGAGGCTGGCCAGTGAGTTGAAGGTGGACGTGTTGGGCAGCACCTGGTGCTGGCGCATCAGGGCAAGCACCTCCATCCCCCTGTCCAGGTCCCGCTTCTCCACGCACACGTTCAGGAGCGAGTTGAAGGTGAACGTGTTGGGCCGGATCCTGTACAGGCGGGTCATGTCGTCGAACAGCTTCATCGCTGTGACTGGAATGTGATGGCACGCCGAGCGCCATGTCAACACGTGCTGACCACGATCAAGGATGAGAACACGAGGCGGAGGGAGAAGGGTGGGCGCGTAGTACCGAGGTCCCTCTTCTTCTCGCACACGTTGATGAGCGAGGTGTATATGTACACGTTCGGTTGGATGTTCTCGTCCTTCATCTCCTCGAGCAAGTCGAGCGCCTTTTTCAAGTTCTTGTCTCTGTGGCCACGCAAGCACGCAACGAGAAGAGAGTCAGGGTCGGTGCCGGCCAGGTGCTGGTGAGCCGACGATGATGATGATGCCGGCGGGTTACCTCTCACAGATGTTGACGAGCGAGGCATAGGTGAAGATGTTGGGCTTGACCCCCTGGTTCCTCATCTCCGCCAGCACTCGCAGCGCTTGCGTCAGATCATTCCTAGATCAACTATTGAGTGAGAAACGTTGCCGTGTGTGTGTGTGTGTGTGTGTGTGTGTGTGTTGTGTGTGTGTTGTGTGTGTTGTGTGCGTGCGTGCGTGCGTGCGCGTGCGGCAAGGTGGTCGCTCACCTCTTGCAACAAACATTGACCAGGGCAGTGTAGAACACGACGTCGGGCTTGAGTCCCTCGGTCTTCATCTGCTCGAGCACCTCCGCGGCCTTGTGCCAGCTCTCGACCCGCTCGCAGTACTTGAGCAGGTTGGTGTAGGTAACGACCGTGGGCTTGATCTTCTCGTCGCGCATGTGTTGCATCAGCGCCTCGCATCGAGCCCAGTCACCGCCGGCCGCGAATATCTTGATGAGCGTCGAGAAGATCGCCACGTCGAACAACCTGGCCGAGTCGTTGTTGTGTAGCTTGTTCATCCTCTCGTAGAGCGTCTGGGCGGCGCTCATTCGCTCCTTGTCCGACAGATCCTTGACCTTGCTCAGGGCCGAGACCAGAAGTGCGTAGTCGCTCCGGTGCTTGCCTTCGACCTTCTTGATCAGGGCCAGCACTCTATCATTTCCGCCTTTCGCGTCAGTACAACGAATGAGAGTAGTGGTCAGCCGGCGCACCGTTTGATGATCAGAGGCGAGCCAGAGTTGGAGAGCGCATAGTCGAGCATCTGCGCGATGCGGCCGGCCGGGACGGCGGGCAAGGCCTCGAGCTGCGCCAGCCCGGCGAGTCCGTGATCGCGCTCCGCCGCCGCCGGCTGCTTGGTTGTCGGTCGCGGCTTGGCGTCCCGCACCGCCGAGTACGGCTTGTCACTGACGGCTGTGCCAACCCCGACACACCAGCGATATGATGAGTTGTGTAGAGCTTTAACATGTGTGCGTGTCGTGCGTGCGCGTGCGAGTTGGCGTGCACTCACCTCGAGCGTAGTGTCGCTGCTGCTGTCCCGAGGCAATGATGAGCATGCGTGACAAGGGCAGCACAGCGGTGCCTGTACGTGTAGCGGCTCGCACTACCACGGCACCTGCTGACCCAGTGGCGGGCAGCAGCCCCGACGACGAGCGGAGTCCGGCTCCAGCCGGTCCAGCTGACACCACCAAAAAGGGCCTAAATAACGGAAAAATCAAATGATTAACTGCTGCATGGATCAGTACCGTGAAGGAGGCCTTTACTGCCCGGGAACAGGCGAAATGCGCTGCTGCAGGCGGATCTGAATTAAATCGCTTGCATGAGATCGCTTAGTGCGAGGGGGCTTCGACGCGGGTCCCACGTACCGGCATCCTTGCCTCATTCTCTTCTCTTCTCCGTTCGCCACCACCAATTTGTTCGTTCTTTTCTCTTTTTTTTTTCAGATGGAGAATTATTTATTTTTTATTTATTTACTTCTTTACCTCGAACCAGCTCCGGCAGATGTGGCGGCAATTGACGACGCGACATCTTGCATCGCGATCAAGCGGCCGCTTGGTCAAGCATGCATGCACGGCAGAAGGTGCGCCTCTATGCGGTCCATACTCCATCTATGTTGAGGGCTTCCATCGATCTTACCTCTGCAATCGATTGCAGCTTCGCAGCTTTTCGTTTGCCGCTCTACTCCCCCTTGTCAAGGCAAGGCGATGGTGACTGCCTGGGTGCCATGGCGTCCTGTTCCACTTCCCCACCGTCACTTCCTCCACGGTGCGCTGCCCGCTCAGTGGTACCCGTCTTGTGTCGTTGTCTCATCTTCTACCCGTTATCAGCGAGCTCGAGCGCACACACGGTGGTGGAGAGCGGTAACAAAGGGCGATCATCGTCGTCTTCGTCATCGAAGGAGTCAGATGAGCACCACTTTCCCTCGCGACACGTCGAACTGAAGCAGACCATCAACGAGCTGAGCCGCAAGAAGTACGTGCTGCCGCGGCACATGGCCCGCGTGGTGCAGTACATGGAGAAGCACCGCTCGGTGTTCCTCGAGGCGCGCATCGTCTCGCGCATGCGGTTGCTGCTGCAGCGACTCACCGCCGGCGAGGTGGGCGACTACAACGTCGTCATGAACGCGCTGGCCGAGATGGGCCTGCGCGAGGACTGCTTCAGCGTGTTCGCCCGGATGCGCAACAACCTAATCAAGCCCGACACGGAGACGCTCAACTGCCTGGTGCTGGCCAGCGTCAGGGACGGCCGCACGCAGGACATCGACGACGTCGTGGCCCACTTCAAGAAGACCTTCAACGTCAAGCCCAACGCGCGCACGTTCGCGTATCGCATCTCGGAGTTCGACAAGAAGAAGAAGGAGGGGAGGCGCGGCCCCAGCGGCAGCGCAGGGGGCAGGAAGGAGGAGGTGAAGCGGGCCATTCAACTGCTGGAGGCGATGAAACTCGAAAAGCCGCCCATCCGGCCCAACCTGGAGGTCATCAACAGCCTCATCGCTGTCTGCGTCCGCCACGTACGTCGTCTACACCCCGCTCACTCACCGCGGGTGATGCACGATGCTTGGACCTTGACTAACCATGAACGCAAACCAGTACGATATGAAGACGGCCGGCATTCTGTTTCGCGACATTGAGCGGGGCAATCTCAAGCCCGACAGACGCAGCTACGACCTCATGCTACGCGGTACGCACTGACTCCTAATGTGCGTGTCGTGTGTGTCGTGTGCGTTCGGTGTGTCGTGTGTGTCGTGTGCATTGATCAAGAAAAGAGCCTCATAACTCATTTGTGCGCTTGTCCAGGTTTCGAGATTGACGCGGATGCAAAGAGTATACAAAAGATGATCAAGGAAATGCAGCGGGCTAAGGTGGAACCGGACGCGAGCGCCTACGGCCACCTTATAGGTCCGCTTCCCTTGCCCTTGCGCGCACGCGGGTGCGGTGTATATACGCTCACATGCAACGCAACCAACGCAACAGGAGCATATGGGCGGGCAGAAGAGGAAGAGCGGGCACTTCAGGCATTCGAAGACCTCAAGGCCAACCACCCCGACGTCGCGCTCGACGCCTCCATCTACGGGAAGGTGCTGGACGTCCTCGCCGGCAAGTGGAAAGAAGAGGACGACTACCACATCGACGACCTGTGGATGGCCCACGCCACCCACAGGGACGGGCGCGAGGGCGAGGGCGAGGAGGACTGGGACCGAGAATGGACCGACGAATGGGAGGGGGCCGGGAACGTCGAGCAGATGATGCTCTTTGAGGAGCAAGAGGCCGAGCGGCGACGAGAGGAGATGCGGAAGAGGGAGGAGGACCGACTGCGACGGGAGGCGGAGGAGAGGGAGCGCGAGGAGCGCGAGGAGGAGGAGCGCAAGCAGAAGGAGCGCGAGGAGCGGGAGATGAGCGAGATGGAGAAGCAGAGACGGAGGGAGGCCAACGCGCAATACGTCGACAAGGCGTTCGCGCTGCTCGAGGACATGAGGCGCGGACACAACATCGATCCAGACTACGCCACCTTCTTCAAGCTCATGAGCCTGTGCCTGAAGCGAGACAACACCATGCGCGCCCTGCAGGTGTTTGATCTGTTCAAGCAGGAGGCGGTACTCTATCCCTACGTGTTCGCGCTCTTGAGAGTCGCGCGCTAATTCGAACCTCGTGTGTAGGAGAGGCACAAACAACGCAGGGACGAGGCACAGTGGACTGGTAAGGAGACACAGAGCGTGGCCAAGCTGCTTGCGCTCAAGTTCGTGCGCGGCTGCGAGAAGAACCGGGACATGCAGGCCCTCGAGACTTTCCTAACCAAGCACTCCCACTACGTCGCGCCAGGCGAGGGCGACATCTACTCGGCCGTGGTCAAGGCCATCGCCAACGCCTACGTCCCGCCTCCGCGGAAGCCGACCGAGACCGACGAGGAGCGCGGGTGGATCGATTCGCTCGAGAGCGGCGACCACCCGAGCACCCGAGACGGAGGCGGCGTGGAGGAGAAGGGGGAGAACAAGCGGCGGCAGCAGGGAGAGAAAGGGGACTGGATGTACACCCAGGCGTGGGCGCTGTTCCACGAGATGCCGCGACATGGGATCGCGAGGAGCAAGGACGTGTACGATGCCATGATCGAGCTGGCCTGCAAGCGCGCCAGCATCAAGCGCGCCCTGGCCCTCTTCAGGGAAATGCAGGCCGAGGCCGAACGAGAGCAACGAGAGGTTCGTGGCTTTGCGCACCGCACGCGCACCGCACGCCGCAACTCACATCTTGTTTTGGCCGCGCAGTCGGGGAAGACTACGCTGAAACCAGGGCTGCGCACTTACCGAAGCCTGATCGTGCATTGCTTGAACAACAACTACTTCAACAAGGAAGAGGAGTACAACTACCGAAACGACGTCAACCACCCGCTCACCCAGCGAGCCTTTCAGCTTTTCGAGGAGATGGAAGGTGCGCGCGCAAGCTTTCTTCTTCTTCTTTGTTTCTCGCTCGACTGCTCCTCACCATCTTTTACCTCCGTAGACGCACGCGTCAAGCCCGACCTGAAGGTCATCAACGCAATGCTCGGCTGCTGCGCGCGAGTCGAAGACAAAGCCAACGGCCTCAAGCTCCTCGGCCTGCTGGTCCGTTCGGTACGTTGGCTTCGGCCCTCCCCTTCCAATGCTGGATGGCCGATGAGCTCATTTCATCGTTACCCTCCCTGCCACGCTCTCGGCGAGTGCAGAACCTCGTGGCCGATGACCAAACCCTCAAGTTCAAAGACCGCATCCAGAAGCTGTGAAGAGAAGTAGTTGGACAAAAGAGCCAAAATAAAACAAAAAATAAACAAAAAAAATGCGAAAGCGAAAGCAAGGAGCGGGAGGGGGCGAGGAGAAGGGAGAGGAGAAGACGGCAGCGGCGCAGACTACGGTAGAACCGGCACCGGGACGGCAGAGCAAAGAGAAGCAGGAGGAAGATGGAGAGGAGGTGGAGCTGGTAGAGGTGCCGTCCGACCACTGGCTCATCAAGCGCAAGTGGCGAATCGTCAAACGGAAGAAAGATGAAGGTGGAAACAAAGGAGAAGAGGAGGAGGAAAACGAGGATACGGAGTACGAGTACGAGGTGGATAAGCGGAAAGCCCTCATCTTCTTCGTGACACGGCTCGTGGCCGTGCTCCTGGTGTTCCTCTTCCTGCACACTGTCTTCTACCACTACGTGTGGGATCCGCTCACCCGCACCCGCGAGACACCCATGGAGGAGCAGATACGCAAGTTCAAGGCGCTTGGCCAGCTCTAAACCCACCAATACACCACGTTGTGGAGCTGCCACTCAGTTGTTGGTGCCCCACTCTGGCCTTATTGGGTTTCCCAAAATTCGAGAGACCCAAACCGAAAAGTCTTGCGACTTGTGCGCGGGTGGTCTCTTTTTCTTGCGCGCCCAAGATGAGACTACGGGAGACATTTGCTGAACTGGTCTCATCTGAGTGAGACTCACATCTGCAAAACACAAGAGACTGGAGCAGCACTCCTGGTCTCATCTTCAGTGGTGTCGATTCCCAAAATGCCTCATCATCTCACCACAGATGATGTCGCAATTGGCGCACAG
>CACVKS010000216.1:0-22246 GCA_902749335.1 Acanthamoeba triangularis
CTCGTACATATGGTATCATGACAAGCTGCTTTACGACGGCGCACGCAACACCGCACACCGCACACCGCGCTGAACCAGGTCGCGTGTAGATGAAGCCTGTACCGTCTCTTTTCCTTTTGTCGCGTGACTACACCAGAGTACCTCCCGCCACAAAAAGGAAGGGGCCGCCCGTTCGACAACAATTCCAAACTGCAACTGCCACCAGCAGCACAACATCAACGATAGCACCAGAGGAGGTTCCTCTTCATTCACCTTCCTCCCCCCCCCTCTCTACTCACACCATCTCGCTCTCTGGGAGACTTGACATCTTATTGGACACGAGAGTAATTGGAAGAATCATGGACAACAATCGACCTCCAGTTGCAGATATGCCGCCTTTACATCAGAACCCCTTCTTCGCTGGGCGAGCGCAGCAGCATGGCGCACCCCAACCAGGGCGGCCTACCCTCGTTGAGAAGGACTTCGTGCGGCCTGCCCCAAGGCCGATTGGAGCTTCCACTCCCGCCGCGTCCACTTCTACGCCAGGCTCGGCCCCAGCCATGCGCGCGCTCCCTTCTACACCCCCAGTCGCGGCTGCTTCCTCCAACCCTCGACCAACGGCCTCCACCGCAGCTGCCACGCCACAGCTCAGGCCCCTCTCCTCTTCCGTTTCCTTCATACAGCGTTCGCCCACCGCTGCCGGCGGCGGTCAAGCGGCCGTTCCAAGCAGCTCGAGCGCGCAGAGCCAACGACCAGGCGTGTCGTTCGGGACATCCTCATTCGCCCCGCCCCAAACAGGGGCCAGACCTCCGTCTGTTTCCACCTCCACACCCGCCGCAGCAGGCCGGGCCACGCCTGCCGCCACTCCTCCAGTCCCCACCAGGACCACATCGGCCCGTGCCGCCACCATCTCTTCCGTGCAGCCGCCAGCCCCAGCGACTGACGGCGGCTCATTCACTCGCCCCACGGGCACTCGGCCGAGCGGTATCCCTCAGCGGCCGGCGTCGGCGGCCTACACGGCGGCCGCTTTATCCAAGTCGCTGGCGGCAGACGCATCGACGAGGGCGGTGGCCAGGATGTCGCGGGCCGGCTCGCAGGTGCAGCGCCCCGCCGCCATAGAGCTCGGCGCGCTCAGCCCCCAGGAGCGCGCGGCCGAGGAGCGTCTGGCGCGGCTGTGGGGCAGGCCCTTCGGCTCGCCCTACACCGTCCTCGAGCGCGCCATCGGAGCTCGCTTCGCCTCCGATGGTACCATCACCAGCCAAACCGACCCATTTATGCGTGAATCATAGGTGTCGTGTAGTGTTCTGTGATGTGGGGTGGCACGACACCAATGATTAACGCGCAACCTGCAGGGGAGGTGGACAAGTTTGTGAAGGGCATGACCCGCATACAGAGGCTGGCGGCGCCCTACCGCAAGAAGGTGAAGAACATCCACTATCGACGAAACGTGGCGCGGGAGATCCTCAAGACCGAGGAGTTCTACGTGGAGAGCCTCGACACCCTCCTCTGCGTACGCCCCCACTTGTTCATGAGTTGGATCTGAAACAATCTGTGCCCCGACCCCATCTCATCTTCCCTTTCTCCACAGACATTCTTGGAGCCGTTGATGAAGCTGGCTGCACTGAAGAAGGAGCAGCTCCCGCAGATCACCAACCTCGTGTCCAATCTGGTGGTACGGACTAACTCATATGGGTGCGGGCTGGACCCTGCTGCCCTGTTGGCCTTACATCAACCACACCTGTCCGCGCCTCTAGATCATCAGGAACTTCAACAAGACGCTGCTGCAAGACATGCGACCACGACTCGAAGCCTGGAGCGAGAATCAGTGCATCGGTGACATCTTTGTCTCTACGGTACCCGCGCAGTGCATTGCAAAGTGGGTGTAGATGTCTGTTTTGTTTCTCATCCATATGTGCCGAACCATGGTTAGAGCATGTATTTGAAGTCGTACACCGTATATGTGAGCATCTACAACGGCGCCACGGCCGAGCTGGTTGATTGCTGTAAGCGGAACGTGGAGATTGACTCCTTCCTCTCCGTACGCTCCCGCCTCCTTGCTTGGTGTGATTCCTGTGACTCACATCTTCATTTATCTCATGTGCAGGCCCAATCAGAACAAGCCTCCCGCCAATCCATCTACGCCTACCTCATCCAGCCCGTGCAGCGCATCCCTCGCTACAGGTGCGCCCCCTCACGCAGCTCACGGGATGCAGAATCACACAACCACCACAACGACGCACTGATTGTATTTGGTGTCGCGAAAGGTTGCTGCTGGCGGACTTGTTGAAGCACACGGGACCCACACACAAGGACTATGCGAACCTGGAGAAGGCAACGAACCTCGTGGGAGATGTGGCGAGCATCGTCAACAGCAAGGCCGCCGAGGCCGAGCGCATCGCCAAGGTCATCGAGATCCAGAACCGCCTAATCGGCTGCACAGTGGTTCGTGCACTGCACCCCGTGGTGGTGGTGATGAAAGGACCCTGGACACTCACCGAGCGCTGTGTCCACACAGAGCCTGGTGTCCCCTAGCCGTCGGTTCGTGCAAAGCAGCTTGGTGCTGGTATGGAACAACAACATGAAGCCGGACCAAGCGGAGAGGAGGGTGATCTTCCTCTTCAACGATCTCGTCGTTGAAGCCAAGCCCAGCAAGAAGGTGCCCACCGACACCCTACCACCGCGGAGTCAAATGAGCGTCACTGATTTGCCGTGCCTTTCCGTCTGTCATAGGGTGGAGAAGACGACAAGGTGAAGTTCAGACAAGACTACCACCTTACGCGCCTGCACCCAGTCATCTCTGATGAAGGCACTACACCCCACGCAAGCTCACCTGCGCATGGCCCTCACCGCCTGACCGAAGTTCTGTTGTGCTTTGCTTATTGGACAGAGAGTCGGTCGGACCACCACTATGGGATCTTCCTCCTGATGGAGGGCGGTGAGCCCTTGCTCAAGCTCTTCTTCAAGGAGAAGGTCGAGCGCGACAAAATCAGAGAGGAACTGAAGAAGGTGCTCGATGAGCTCAAAGTCAACCGTCAGAAATACGAAGGTACCCCCCCCCCCACGCGGGTCAGGGGAGCTCTGTAAGGCGACTGACTCACGAACTTGCTTTGTGATGTACCAGAACTGGTGGACAAGCGGGCACGCGAGCGAGCAGAGAAGACCAAGGAAATGTTCGACGCAAGATACAACCTCAACTCTTCGCCCTCCTCCGAGAGTACGCCTCCTCGCTGAGTGCTCACACGCCACACGCCGCCCCACACTCACCAATGTCGGCGCACAGCGGAACCAATCAGCCCCGTTGAAGGCGGTAAAGACAACAAGTGGGAGGCGCGACTCAAGGCCATGAAAGAGAGACAGGCTGCCCTCAGACAACAGCCCGTACCATTCCCTCACCCCCCAGCACACAACACAAAACTCTAACAGAGGTATACAGGAGGACTCGAGCCAGACCAAGAGTAGGAGCCTGAGCACGAGCGCGCCGCCAGTCAAGGAGCCCTTGGGCGACCCACAGCAGCCAGCGGGTACCGCTGGAGGTAGGAGTGCCACGTCATCGGCCCGGTACTCGCTGCCGCCGACGCTGATGCCGCCCCAGCCCTCGCCGGTGAGCGAGAAGCTGAGCAGCAGTGGTGGCGGGATAGCCACCAAGTCGCCACAAAAGAAGAAAGGCAACATCAGCCGACTAAGCGCCTTTTTCGGCGGCGGCTCGGGCAAGAAGCTGAACAAGGACAAGGACGCGACAGCGTGATGTCGTTCCTCCTCCTCGTCGTCGGCTCGAGTGCGCGCTCGGCCGAACACTTGTATTTTGCGTCTATTTATTTTGTTTTGAAAACAATAAATAACAAAAATTAACAAATAAATAAATAAACGGCAATCACTCTGTGATGTGTCTGGGTCTGTCCTCTTTTGTGTGCTCCTCCACTTGTCGGTCGTCCGTCGGGCTTCTCTCTTCGTCTCTCCATCCATGTCGTCGGTTTCCGTCTCGCTCGAGCGCGTCTACTCCTTCTTCCTCGCCTTGTCGTTGGCGGTGACGGCCGTGGTGGAGGCAGCAGTCGAAGTCGACGAGGCGTGGACCTTGGGTGCTCGGGTGGCGAACTTGACGATGGAGTAGAACCAGTAACAGTTGAGGCCGTTGAGGAGGAGGATGGCGAAGTAGAAGTAGTACATGATGCCGACGTTGGCCATGTTGTTGGTGGCGGCAATGTAGCGGTGGATGTCCTGCCACACGACGGCCGAGTAGCCGCAGCCGGAGATGATGCGGAAGAGGAAGAAGCTGACCACCAGCAGGCCAGCGTTGAGCTTCTTGAACGGGTTGCTGTTCGAAACGCCCAGCTTGTCCATGAACCAGTGCAGGTTGAGGAAAGGCGTGCTGGCCTCGAACGTCAAGTAGAAGTAGCCGTAGTACATAAACACTCCGTCCTGCTCATCAGTGGCCGGTGGAGTGTGCAAAGATCAGAATCGATTCTGATGATTAAGTGAATTTGCGGTAGGGCAGCGTACGAGAGAGCCGAGGAAGGTGAAAAGGCAGCCGAGAGCATGGAGCAGGAAGCCCAGCTGGAATTCCTTGAAGTAGATAATGCACATGACCGCGTCCCAGATGAAGTAGCCGCAGGCGGTGATCATGGTCGCATAGGCCCAGGTCGAGTAGGCGTGCAGATGGTCCGCCTTGAGCGGCTCGTCGCACATAAGACCCCAGAAGGCCGCGTAGCAGATGACGACTGCGTGCAGGAAAGCCACAATGCGATTATCCCATTGCATCTTGAGCTTGAAGGGCAGGCCGCGGTAGGTGGCCGACACGCGGTGAGAGATGGGCGCCGACGCGAGGTAGATGGCCGTCCAGATGATGGTCGATGCCGCCAGATATGGCCCATGCACGTGTGCCAGATCGTAGAGCTTGGTGGCCCAGTCCGCAGAGTACGAATTCATTTTGGAAGGGCGATCCGCGGTAGAATCTGAAGTGATAATAATGAAGATCAGCGATGAAGGCGAAAACAATGATTGAATTGAAAAATCACTTTAAATGTGCCTCGAAAGATGCCAGATTTCTTCAATCTAAGACATACACAGGCTGAAGCCGTACCCGAGAGCAGATGGCAAAGGAAAGAGACAGACGGCAAACAAGAAGCGAAGAAAGAGAACAACGAGCAAAAAGCGAAGAAGAAACAGCTGCCTTACATACCAGCCGGCGCCCAGGCCACTGCCAGTCCCAAGGCGGCAGCTGTCACGTGCCACTCGCGCACGGCGTCCGGAAAGAGCCGATTCGCAAGCTCTCGCTGCCCAGCGGGGAGGAAGTGGGATGTTGGGTCTGACCTGGGGTGGTGGCGAGAGTAGAGCTTGTCCGTCTCCTTCTTCTCTTCGGGCACTGCTCATGAAGTGACGGTCAGTTGCGGGCACATCCAGTTAGGATTGACCACGAGCGATCACCTCCAGCCAGGGAGCGCTTTGGGTGGGCAGACAAAGACAAGTCTTGCGTGTTAGAGGATCTGGATGTCGCTCTTGCGATCTTTGTCGTAGACATCCTTGTACTGGTTGTAGAGCGCGACGAGGGCATCCACATAGCGGCCGTGCCATTCATCGATTTGCTCTTGTGTTGGTGCGGCCAAGTGGGGCAGCTCCAGCGGCGCGCCCTGAAGGAGAATGGAAATTAGACTCATCATTACTCCACTCGCAACCTGAGGAGAGGAGGGGCACGTACGACAACAGTTGTGATGGGTCGTCGATGGGGGAGCACTCCAAAGTCATAGTTGAACACCCCGCGCCCTTGAAAGAGCGGCATGGAGAAGCCCAGCTTCTTCTGCAACATGTCCTGGAAGTTGCGCAACTTACTGTGTTCGCCAAGCAATCACGCACATCGACACAACCAATTGATCGACAATCAGTTTCCATGTCAGGGTTAAGAGCTTGTCGGGAAAGGCGAGGTGGAAAACATAATGACGCACCTTCCCTTGGGATTGGGAATCTGGGCAAAGAGGTTGTTCTCGCCGAAGCTGAATATGGGCACCAGAGCTGCACCGTGCTGAAGGGCGATCTTAACGAAGCCCTTGCGGTTCTTGAGCGTGAGGTTGTTGATGCCAGGGTGTGCGTCCAGCGCCTGTAAGCGTGCGTGGTGCGAATGGAATAGGTGGCGTGTCAGAAAAGTGTGAATCAAAGAGGCTGAGGACAGCGCTTACCTCTTGCGCACCACCTATGACAATGAGGATGGAGCTGCCTGGGCCACGAGACAGGTTATAGTGGCAGGAGTCGGCCGACACGTCGCACATGCCAGCGGCCAGCACGAACTCACGGGCAAAGGGAGTGTAGAAGTTGAGCTTCAGCGTGAGAACTCGCAGGTCGATCCCTATTGACGACGACGTCATGAGACTCATGCACAACTGGCAAGCAGCGTTGGTATCAACTTACCAGGGAACTTGTCTGAAAAGCCAGTGGCCTCTGTGGCAAAGTTGCTGATGGCGCCCAGAGAAATGACACCGTGAGGATGATAGCAAAAGATGTAGTTCTTCTCCGGCTTCAGGTCGGCCGTCTTGATCAGCTCAATCGGGAAGTAGTCCCTGATAAGAATGGAACAGGCGTTAGCCAGGTGGGTTAGAGACTGGATCCAGTCTGATGCCGCCAGGGGCGCGCAGGACTGCTTGGGTGGAAGCCAGTGGTCGTACCTGAAGAGAGTCCAGATGCGCAGCGTGCGGAAGAACTTGCTGGGCCGACCAGCTTGCACGGGTGCCTTGTCAAAGAACATGATCCTGTAGCCACGACTTGTGGTCAGCGTCTGTGCCTTGACGCCAACGCACACTTCAACATGGAAGGAGGGAGAGAGGGGGGGGGGGATTGTGCAGCGGTACCATATGACATACGGCACGAGGATGGGCCACATGGTCGGGAGGAGCATGAAGTAGAGCGTCAACGAGAGAGGCACCAGCACCAGGGGGCTCAATACAACCCAGAATAMCACACCCACTGGCCATTACGCAYCAGCATGATTAACTACTAATCGATGCCTTCTGGAGCAAACCAAGGCAAAATCAAAAGATGAGATGCAGACGTACATGTTTGGAGTCGCCGCGACCACGGCACGTTCAAAGGAGCCCACCTCACCATCGCCCACTAGTGTGTTGCTGCCTCGCTGATAAAGTGCTGGTCTGTTTTTGCACTGATCTCAGCTGGTGGACCCAAAGCTGGAGTGAAGGAACCGGTTCCTTCCCGCCCCAACCCAAAGCAAGAACACGAAGAATTACAACTCCGCTCTTTGGGTGTGGGTGGACGTTTGGACATTCCACTCTCGCCTACGAGCCGATGGGGCGTGACGACGGCGAAGGCTTGGCGGAGCAGCGGATCAGGCGAGCGCGCGAGGAGAGGTCGGCGAGGAGCCGGTCAAGCAGGTTGATGGCGGCTTGAAGCAGTTGCCAATCGGGATGGTCCTCCTCCGTGTTGCGGCTCATCTCCTGCACAGGTGCCGTCTGTGTGTCACCAACAAACCAAAACCGAGATGTAGGTGGTGAAGGACCTATACCTTGAGGGCGCGCTTGTAGCTGGGGATTCGCTGGATGGGCAGAAGCAGGAACGCTTCCAGTGGCATCCCGGCCACCTCCTTCCTCTTTTCAAACTCCTGTGTGGTTGGATGCGTAAGTTGAGGGGATCGAACAAACGTCGGTTTGGGTGAGGGTGGCACCTCTCGGAGCGGCTGGAACTCGGGTACGGTGGGCAGGAGACACTGGGTGTGCAGGGCCATATTATAGGCGCACATGTAGGGAGCGTAGTGCGCTCCCATCCATTCCGTCTGCATATCCACGCGTGTTAGAGGGCCACGTCGCCACGCCACTCCGGGGAGGGTGGATCTACCTGACGGAGGAATACATCGCCAATCGTAGAGTGGGTACCCCACTGTCTCGCAACCCTCAGCAGAGTGTGATAGAGGTTCGAGTGGCAGCGGTAGATGGTCTCCATGTGCACTAGCATCTAGATGCGGATCAAACATGAGTCATTGATACCGAGCACAGACCAGCATGCAAGGGCGCCAGTACACTGTGGAGATCAAGGTAGTCGAGCGAGTTGCACTTGCGCAGAGGTTTGCCCAGATGCTGTCCTCGAGCATTTAGTGACCACGAATCAGAGGTATGCCCACCATCACACCTCCTTCAAGTGCGAGTACCTCGAGGATGAGGTGCAGGCGGAAGAGGTATATCTTCTCCTTTTGCAAGAGGTCCATGACGAATTGTCTCCTTTCCTGGCCTATTGTGGTGGTAAGAAGAAGAAGCATCAGCACGGGCTCGCGTTATGTCAGCAAGGGCAAGAAACCACGCACGGGGTCGGTGTCGGTGTTCAGTGCGGGGAGACGTCGGAGCGGAGGCAGGCCTCGGGGGAAGTAAGGTATCGTGAGACGGCGAGAGAGCGTGTGAAGCCGGCAACTTGGTTCGTGGTGATGGGCCTGGAGTAGATGGTCGCTTGTCTCTCCGTTTTTGACCTGCCTCAAAGAAGTGAGCAAACGCAATTGGCGCAATGGTGAACATCGGTGGGATTGGAAAGTGAGTGCCTTTATCGAGGAGCTTGTACTGGGGCAGGGGGAAAGAGAAGAGCGCGGGCAGAGAAAACGGCAAGCCACCTCCTGCACCAAGTGAGGGTTGTAAGTGATTTGTGTCAAAACATTTAGAGCAGCGATGAGACATATGGAGTACCGTGAGAAGAAGAAGACGAGAGGGAAGCGGATGAGGCGCATGTGCGGCAGACTCGCACGGCCTCAGAATTGGCCCACAGCTGCCTCCGGTGCCCAGAACACGGATCGCAGAAGATCTCTGTCAGAGGGGATAGAATGGTTAGCATCTACAATCGTGCCAGAGCGCTCGATTGAGGCACAAGGGGACGCACCTCCGCAACCCCTACAGTGATGCTGGACCACACCATAAAAAACGGGAGACACATACACGAATGTGATCACAGTATCCAATCATCGTCGTCAGCCAACGGGCTCACTGAGACAGAAAAAGTGGAAGGTGCGTGGGAGTACCCTTCGCAGGATGAGGGTGAAGCGTGCGCCGCATTCGGTGCAGAGTTCGACTTCGTGGTCGGGTCGCCATACCGCGGCAGTAGCCGCCGCATCTCCGTTCTCACTCTCCCCCGCAACTACGAGTGGTGGGTCTGCCTGGTGGCCCACTTCCCCCTCTTCCCCTTCTTCCTCTTCTTCCTCCTCGTCGTCCTCCTCGTCCTCGCCTTCACGTTCACTTTCGCTCTCGCTTTCGTTCTGCGTTGTGGAAGGACGGACTGTGACGGGAAGGGCCGAGGAGGAGAACGAGAGGGAGGAATAGGAAGAAGAAGAAGAGGACAAAAGTAGCGGCGAACGTGGGAGGCAGGCGGAGAGGCGTTGATAGTGGGGCGGGAGAGTTGAGGCAGGAGGGGTAGAGGCTGCCAACGTTTCTTCTTCCCCTGGGGGCACCAGCACCAGGTAGCGTTCCACCGACTGCGCAGACGAAGCCGTACGACCGAGCCGCGACAGCGACATCTTTGTTTGCGGAGTGTGTGGTACGAACTTGTTGTTGGCCTTCCCGCAACGATAATGATGGGCTGACGTCATCTGCACCAACCAATTTAAATACAGGGCTTTTTATTTTGTGTTTCCACGTGCTACGGCGCTTTGGTGGGCAACGAGGCGAGGAGGAGCGGTGGGACAGTGACCGCCGGCGACGACGTGGTGAGACGAGAATGTACGGCGACGGGGACAATGGCAGAGGGCGGGGAATCGACGTAGAGTGGCGAGCTGTCCTGGAGTGAGGGTAGCAAGGTGGCTTCTGATGGTTTGCCCCTCGCCTCTCCTTCCGCAGTGGTGGCTTCGTTGGTAGTTGTAGTGCCAGACGCCGCCTTCTCTTCCCGTTCCTCTTCTCGTTCGTTCTCCGTAGGCTGTATCTCGAGTTCGTAGCGGTCCCCACGGCTCTCTCGTCGAAGGGGGGTCCCATCCAAAATGAGTGGGTTGTACGCTCCCGTGCCGCTTCCGACGGCGTTCACCACGTGCTTCCCTCTTTCCTCTTTTCCTGGTTGTTCGGGCGTCGTGAGCTCTTGGTGCTGTTGATGACGATGCTCGGTGCTCGCCGTGACCGTCGGAGGCGACGGGTGAGGAGAAGATGCAGGGCTCGTGGGAGCGGATGCCGATCGCGTGGGCATTGCAGGCGGAGGTGTCGGATTCCTCCTTGGCACGCGGCTGCTGCCACCACTGGTTGCCTCTCGTTGCGAGGGGCGTTGGCGCGCTGTGCTGGTGTAGAGGCTCTGGCCGCTGTCCCCGGCGTCCCGCTTCCTCTTGGCGGCCTATGTCCACCACAAGGAGGTATTGGTGAGTTTGGATAAAACCACCGCACGAATGCGAAGAGAACCGTACCGCAGCGATGGAGTCGGTGACGGGGAGCGCGAAGCAGGTGAAGCACACCCGAAGCTGATTGGAGGCTGAGTAGCCCATCTCGGGCAGACCCTTACGGAATCGTGTACACTGACCACAAAATACATCTAATGGGGAAACGCCGTTAATGAAGTACAGAATGAGCTCAGGTAAAGGAGTATGTCGTACTTCCGCATTGACGGCAGTGATGCTTTGTGAGTTGAGGGCGCGAGAAAAGGGAGCAAACCCACGAGCAATTGATATTCAATTCAATTCATCATTAGTACGGGATTTTCCGCGATTTGATGAATTGGGAAGATGGAAGGGTAGGTACCCGTCGATTCATGATGGAGAAGGAAGCGGCACAGAGGTAGCAATCGGTGGCATTTTTATCGGGCACCCAAGATGGGCGGGGGGCCACAATAAGGTCCGAGCTGCTCCACGCTGCCGAACCCTTGCGACCGCTGACGGCCCCACTTTTCTTGCTCACTGCCCCTTGTTGGCTCTTGAGGGGCGACGTAACGCTGGCCCTCTGTTTGTGCAGCTCTCTCAACATCACAAACGGGAACAAAAACCAACCAAGACCTGTACGACCGACGACAGCGATTTAACTTCTTACCATGCATGACGCGTGAAAATAAAATGAACCTATTTTCTTTTTTATTTCTCAAATTTCTCGATCTCCAGTGGTGGAATTTCGCTGGGATAAGTGACACCCAAACAAAGCACAAGGCTGTGGTAGCCAGCCTTGGTCAGAGCTTAGTAAGACGGTTCCTCCAGATCTGAACCTGGCAAACCGGGTGATCTAGGTTGCTCGCGCGCCGCTCAGCGTGGAAAGGCCAATCTTGCTTGACCAGGAATGATGGTTCAAATGTACAAGGTGTATTCACATTCACATTAACAGAGCGGGCTAGCTAGAGCAGCGCCCAGCTTCCAGATCGCGGCAGAGAAAGTCCGCAAACTGCATTGGGAGCTGGCGCCTCATCATGTTGCTGTTCTGGGTAGCCCAGTAGCTGTTCTCGCTGGCGGCGCCGTAGTAACTGCCGGTACTGGAGCCGTAGAAAGAGGAAGGTCTTTGTTGATAGACCGCGCCGCTTTCCGCCAGCTGGTTGCACTCCTCGCACGCGCAGTCGGCCGACTGGAGCTTCGCAGCGGATGATACGAAAGAGAGCGGGGGAAGAGAGGAAAAGGCGCTGGAGGTGTAGGAAAAGGTGTCGAAGGGCAGAGGTGAGAAGAAGGAGGTAGGCGAGCAGTCGCCGGCCAGGAGATGGCGGGCGTTGTCGTCGTTGTGGTTGCTGTAGGCGTGCTGCCGGTAGGCCTGACCACGGATCAGCTCGTCCTGGCCGTGCGATCTCGGAGAGTAGGACGACGACATTGGCGAGGATGGGTTGCTGCTAAACTCGGCGGAGCTGTGCATGCCCTCGTCCGGCTGCTGCTTGATCTGCACCAGCGGCACTGGTGGTTGGGACGTCTTGGTGCCGGCCGAGCGCGACTCCACATCGCCACCAAGGGCCGCGGTCTGAGATCGCGTGGCGTAGGCGCCTCGCGGACGGAACGACTTGTAGGAGTGGCGCGTTGCACCTCGGGTCCCGATGCGGGAGCTCTTGAGGCCGGGGAAGGCGCGGTGGACCAGCTTTCCGAACATGGACGCGCGCAGGGGCTCCGACCCCTCCGCCTGGCAGTACGCGACGTAGTGGTGGTAGACGTCTTCCTTGGCGATCGACTCCCGGCACCCCATCTCGTAGTTCTCCTGCAACCTGTCGGGTCGCGCAGCAGTCAGAAACATGAGAAAGACCAAAACGGGCTATCTTGGTTGCCAGGTAATTGTGTCGGAGACGAACACAGGGAGACGAACACAACGTACCAAAGGATGGTGCCGGCCTTGGACTGGTCTTGGTGCTGCTTGTTGCTCCACGATGACAGCCGGCTGCGAAACTCAAGGTTGTCCATGATGCGGGCCGGCCGAGAGGTGGCGCTCTTGATAGTGTACATCGTGTGTGGGTCCATTGGGCCGGTCGGTAAAACGGGAACTACAACCTTGAAGAGATGTACAAAAGGATTGAACCGCGTCCTTTGCAGACCAAAGCAGGGGTAGAAGGTTTGAGGTTAAGCTGAGGAACCGAAGGAGTGTGTGGAGCTGGAGACGCTGTGAGAAGGATAACGCTGTGTGAAGGTGACGGAGGAGTGTTGAAAGAAAGCACCGTCAAAAAAGAAGCGCCTTTTATGGCGGTGGCTAGGTAGCTGCGAGGCGATACGACTATGAGGGCAGGTAAGAATACCCTCGTCGCTTGCCTTATTGCTGCTTCGTCCCTGGGAGATCCAGCATGTGCACGCTTGTTGCCAGAGTGGTTGCCATGGCTCAGCGTCGCCTCGCTCTACACCCGGGTAATCTTGTTTGCCCTTTCCCTTTCTCATTCTCACTTTCTTTTATATCGCTCGCCACGCGGCCCTCTCTTTCCTATTGGGAGGTGACACAAGCCTCTCCTTTTACCGACCTGCCTGCGCCCTCCACCTCGCCCTCCTGTCCTTTCGCACAAGGCCACAGTCGTGACCAACAAGGACAAAGTGAAACCTTGCTTGGCTGGGAAGCTAAAATTTTGTGGCCAATGGAACGATTTCTTTAGTCCACCAATGCCACAGGCCCAGCAAGCATAATGGGAAATATGAAAAAAAATATTTTCTGGAAGTATTTCTTTCAACGTTGCGGCGAGCCAGATGGAAGATGAAGACGCATGCACGCACGCGGAGAGGGAGGAGGATGACTGGGCAGACGTCAGCGCTGCTGTTCAAGAAGGGGAAGGAGCACGCCCATCTGCTCGAGTCTTGTACGATTTGCTGGATCTCTCACCCAAGGACAGATGGACATACGATGAAGAGCAAGTACCTTTCCCTTCTCTTTTTGGAGTGCCGCACTCATGGACGGTGTAATGCCAATTTGTGAACTTGATTGATTTATTTTTTCCACTCTGCGCAGGAGGGGGAAGATGCGAGGCTACGTCGCCTGGGTCCGCTGAAGCTGGTGGCAGCACAGTTGCAGTGGTTCTGGCAGGAGCTAGTGCCAGCAGCTCTGACTGAGCTGGGCCTGTCATCGCTCTATGGGGCCGAGTCGGTGAGTGCAGTGGTGCGGTGGGCTCCCGCTGCACTCAGGCAGCATCGCAGGGGCGCACCGGAATGGACGCTGGCTCTGTCACCTGCTGGCGATGCGTTGGCCATAGTGCAGAACATCCAGGTGTCTTTCCGCTACGCCACCGACAACTTCCGCATCACCAAGATGACGTGGAAGAGTGCGTTCCCTCCTCACCATCCAGGTGGGAGGGTAGATGACTGATCTCGCTTTTTCTTGCAGTGCCTGCCTCGCTGCAGGGGCCAGCTTCCCAATGGCGCTATTGCGCGTGGACTGCAGACTCCAAGTACTTCGCCGTCGGGACCGTTACGGGCCTCGTATACGGTAAGCGCAATGTAGTTGGCTGCAGTGTGCTGCAGCGCTGAGCTCACTTCATCTTCTTTCACTTGCGTCGACCAATCGGCCTATCAGTCCTACAGAAGGGTAGCGTCAAGCACACCCTCGATGTTCGCCAGCTGGGTCTGGGCAAGGCTTTGGCTGGCCTTGCGTTTCGCCGAGGTGGCCCCGTAGATAGATCAAGGCGAGGGTGCGTTCATCAGCCTCTCGCAGGACTCGTTTATGGGTAGTTTTGCTCACCCGTATTACCATTAGTCTCGAGCTTATTCTCATCACGCACGAGAGGAAAGTGTGGCGGCTTCCGTTGCCCAAGCTCGCCATCGGCATCGACCCTGCGTCCCCAGACATTCGAGCGTTGGATGTCAGCACTTACCATCACAGCATTGGGGCCATAGCCTACTACCCTGGGTCAGATCTCCTCGCCATCGCAGGAGGTTCCCGCCCTTTGGGCGACCGCTCCGAGGACGGTGCGACCTCTCCGATCTTCCCCACCTCGATCTCTCTGCTCACCCTCTAGTGGCATGCAGAGGGATCGCTCTCTTTGTGGCACTTGTCCGACAGCGCCCCGCATTTTGTGCTGGCTCACAGTACCATGCACGCCACCCATGCGGACCACATGGCCGGCCGAGGAATCTTCGCCCCTGTCACCCAGTACTTTTCGAAGTCCAAGACCAAGGCCATCTATCACAAGGCACGTTGTACTGCCGCGGGCCGCCTGATCCTCATCTGCTCACCTGTATATCGTTGCAGGCTGTGTTCTCGCCCAGCGGCGACAAGATCGCAATCGTGGACCTCACGGGGCGGGTGGTCGTGCATACCGCGGTGGGTCCGTCCTACAGTCAATTGGCCAGCTGGAGTTCCGAGGAGCTCTCCCTCCTCATCACATCCCTCCCGCCGGCCACTTCCTCCCGAGTCGTCACCCACGGTTTGCTCCCTCTTTCTGTTCTGCTATTTAGTGCATACTCTAATCGTTTTTATTGGGTAGTGGTGGACCTGGGATGGTGGTCTGACGAGCTCTTGCTTCTCGCCTTCGTCACTGGCGAGATCATCATCTCCCCCCTCCATCATCTTCAGAATCTTCTTGGTTCGTCCCCTCGCCCACACTCGGTGGTAGCTGTTCGGTTGAGTTCTGAACGCATTTCCTATGTGCACAGGCTTATCTGGCGCCGCCGAGATCTTCGAGAAGCAGCCGTCGGTCACCAGCATCGCCGGCCATAAGGCGTTCATCCTCGAATGTCGCCAGCAGTCTGTAGCTGTGGCATACTCATCGACTATCGAGCACCGTACCAACCGGTACCTTCTAACGGCACAACTGTGCGCAACAAGGCGCTGCTAACCATATGTGTGCTTGATTAGCCGCCCTGCCGATACGCCCCAGGAGCTGAGTACATTGCGGTGGCTGGGGCAGTGGCTGCGCAACTACGCCTGGGAAGTGGCCGAACACTTTTGGAGCCCCGATTGGTGGCTCAACTCCCTGAGGTTCGTAGCTCAGTTCAGTTCCCTCTCTCCATCCACCTGTAACGAATAGCATCTTCAGTGCGTCGATGATGCGTCGCCTCAACCTGCGAAAGACCTATCGACTGCTCGCCCTCAGACAGACGACTCCCCTCAAGCTTTGTCTCAAGCTCTTGCAGCAGGAACGGTACGGTTCCGCCCTTCTCGCTTTTTTCTACCAACTAATCCCCTCAATGTGTCCAGATACGAGGAAGCGCTCAATCTAGCGCAGGTGTACAACCTCAACACGGATCTTGTGTACCAAAAGCAATGGGCAGCGGCACCTGTCAGCCCCGAGTCCATCAAGGTGGGTGTCTTGGCCTTAGCCTTGGTCTTCGCATGCAGGTTGCTCATTGCATTCTTCTCCTCCCACACGCAGAATTACCTCAACCGGATTTACGATCAGCGCTGGGTGCTGTGGGAGTGCCACAGACGCGTGCCCAACGATCCGCAAGCCATCGAACTCCTCCTGGAATACGGTACCGTCGCGCACGCACGCATTGAATCGGTGCGCAGCTAAGAGTCAGATTTGACTATGGGTCACAGGGCTACAACACACGGTGCCGACATGGATGTACGAGTACCGTGCATCCGACAGTGTTGACCGCACTGGCACGGCTGCGAGTCTCTCGTTCGGACTCACCAAGCCTGTCGCCAAACGGTGCAAAGCGTCCCTACATCGATCCACCCTTCACTGCACGAACAGTCAAGACTAACTCTCTCACAGGCTATCGAGCGGGGACAAGGAGCTTTGCTTGCATCGGCTGCTGTTCTTGCAGTACCTCGACCGATTGCGCACATTCCGCCAAATTATCAAAGACAGTACGCTTGGCCACGCTTTCGTCTGCTTCCTCTCGCTCGGGCGGCTAACTCCTCGTTCTTTATTGCGCTCGCAGACGAGTTCTGCGCATCCACATTCCTCAAGTTCCGCAGTTGCGAGCTGCTGGCGGCCGCCAAGGAGTACGCACGGGACGAAAACTTTGACGCGGTTGAGGTCATGCTCGCCCACCACCTTGAACTTCTCGTGCCCCACCTCCTGGAGATCTTGTCGCAGTGCCCCGAGACCACCCCGCCCTCCAGCTACGAGCAGCTCCTGCCGCCATTCCTCTCCCTACCAGGTCGTTCTCCGTTCTCCGCTCTCTGGCAACTCTTTCGTTTGTTCTCTTCTGATGCCGTCGGATGTCTTCTACAGATAAGCAAGCCACGCCATTCCGCGAATCCGATTGGGTGGAGGAGGAGGATATCCTGGCTGCCCTTGGGGTCAGCTCAAAGAACGATCTACAGCAGATGTACTCGTTGCTTCACGCCTCGTCATCCTCGGGTGCTTCGCCTCGGCCGCCGTCAGCGTCGTCGTCCTCATCTTCGACAGGCTCTTCCATGATCACTGGTACGCAGCAGCCCTTACCAGGTAGCTGCTACGTTAACCTGCCCACTAATCTCTTCTGATGTAATTTGGAGTAGACGGTACTCGCCAAGACTTTAGGAACAACGAGGACGTGTACTACGACGACAAGCAGTATTTCGCCGAGCGTGTTCGAGAGGAACCGTTGCCTGTCACAGCGGAAATGGAACTTTCGCTCGAGCAAATAGAGCGGTGGTACCAGGACAGGTGCGCGAACCTGGTTCCACTCATCGTGCGCTGTTGCTGGCAGCCCCGTGCTCACCCCGAGCGCCCTCCACACCGTGACATGCAGGGCCAAGGAGATCGATGAGACGTCAGGCCAACTGGAGAATGCGCTGATACTGATCGAGTGCGGACTCAGGAGAGGCGTGAAGGGGCTCGAGGCGGTGCACAACGAGCTGGTCACTCTCTCCTCCCTCGTTTACGATGACGACGATACAGTCCTGCCACACGCCCACACAACAAGGAGCGACCGCCAACAGCGAGCTCGCGCGATCGAGGCCCGTGCGTCGTCGTCGAACGCCTTCATCACATTCCACCGCTTCCACGATCTGACCGACGATGCCAAGCTTCATCTGCTCCTGGCCGATTCGACAGATGCGACGCTGATGAAGAACTTGAAGTCACGGGCTCTTCCCTTCCTGCAGCGGCTGCGGAAGCGCAACATTGACGAAACCTCCCTGCTGCGCCAGTGGATGGTGAGCGTGGCCCAAGGCGACCGGTTTCACTGGTGCGCCCTCATCATACAGGTACAAAACCCTCCCCCCACGCCTCTTTGAACCGGACTGAAGGTGGACCTGTGCTGCAGGCGAGCCGGCCGACCAAAGACAACCCGGAGGAGAGCCGCATCATACAATCTCCCGTCGAACTCATGCGGACGGCGTTGGACGTGGTGTACGCGTGCCCTGCCACCTCTGCTCACGCCATCCAGCAGATGGGCATCATCTTCGAGGTAAGCCCCGAGCCAGCGTGCCCCAGTGCTCGCCATGTGCAACAAGTCTTAAGTGGTTTGCCCTCTCCTCTCTCCTCCATATATTCCTCTAGTCACTTCCGGAGCGAGTGGCCGGAGCGAGCGAGGACGATACGGAGCTGCACAGCCGCGTTGACCGACTCGAGAAGCACCTCAACGCCAATGAGATTCTTCTCAAATAGTACGCCTTTCCTGTCTCTTTCAACTCTTCGGACGCGAGGGCGAGGCTCACGGCGCACCTTCCCACTTTCCCGCTCTCCTTCCCAGCGAGCTCGCGCAGCCGATGAGCTTCTTCGATCAGTACGAGGCCAACCCGACGGACCTGAGCACGGCACACGCGCTCCTCCACCGCATGGCCCAAAAGGTGGTGCGGGGCGGAGGCGAGGCCAACCAGGTGTGGATCGACCTCCTCAGGGACATGCTCGTCATTCGAGACCAGGTACACCTCACCACGATCGCACGCCCCAAGTCCCCGTTACCCACGCTCGATATCTCTCCCTGCCCCCACGCGCAGGTCTTCACGAACATCGGCGATGAATTCTGCTATAGGCTATTTTGCTCGACCCTGCTCCACACTGGGCGTACGCCAGCCACTCTCGCAATGCCGCTGTTGGCGCCAAGTTGGTGCTTGCCATCTAACGGGGACTCTATTGGGTCGCTAGGCTTCGAGTTGGCGGCAGAGTACCTGCGACAGCTGGGCCGGGCCACTGCTGAGGACTTGATCGTGGAGGCAGCGAGGCTTCATTTCAACTCGGCAGCGTCACCGCACCACCGCGAGATGGCCATGGCCAAGCGATGGTACCAACCCGCACCACACAGGACCAACTGCCCTCTGCTCTGCAGGTGGCCGCTAACTGATCTCCCTCGACGATTTGTGAACAACCAACAGCCTCTCAATGGTGCCCCTTTCTGCCTCGCTTGCCGCCGAGCGCGACCTCATCGATGGTGTCAAGCTTCTGAGCAAGTAATGCCGCCACCCCTAAGACGTAAGTTAACGGCAGGTCTGTGCTAACGCGCCCATCGGCACAGGCTCGGATTGCACCTGCTCCCGGTGCAGATAAGGCTACGCCTGAACGCCGTGGATCAATTGGTGGCTCAGCTCCTCGAGACCAATCCCGAGTGCGTTCCCGCATTCCTCTCGATCTACACGGATGTGCCGTCGATTCTGTTGTAGAGCTAACATCTGTTGTGATCCATTTCAGGGTGTACAAGGAAGTGGATGAATTGCAGCAGGTTGGCTCGCTGCTGGGCGCGAGTGTGGAAACGAAGGAAAAGATCAGCCTGCTCATCGCCCGTGCTGCGTTCGAGCAGCACGACTACGAGACTGCGCACGAAGTACTCCTCCCCTCATGGTGGTCAACTGTCACGTTGCGCGCGTTTCTAATACCTCGACCATGGATACACAGGTCTGCCAGAAGCTGATGAGCCTGGGCAACACGGCAGTGAGCACCATTTGTGCCGACTTGGCTCGTGCGCAGGACTACCGCGACATTCGCGCGCGACTGTCCTTGGTTCGTGCAGAGCTCTTTGGCTCCCCTTAGGTTTGTGTATGCCATACACTCACACAGCTATTTGCATGCAGGCTTCGTTCGCGCTGAGCCACTGCGAGGTCACCGCGGTAGGCGATCTCTTGGCGCTCTACCGGCAGCTCGAAGCCCGTGTGCAGGCCGACGCAACCCTGGCCGCCGCTCCGGAAGTAAACAAGACCGGTAAGCACGCTTCTCTCTTCTATCTGGGTCCAACTGCTACTGAGCTCGCTGGCGGCCTGCGCGTTTGCAGAAGGCGAGGCGACCACGGCGAACGAAGACGAGGTGGAGCAGGGCATTGTGAGCGCAATGTTGAGCCAAGAGCTGCAGGTGCTGTCCAACGCAACGGCAGCGGAGTCGCGGAGACTCAAGGCCGCCCGATTCTTCCCGGCACACCCCTTCTACTCTACCCTTCACCACCAAGAACACAAGGAGTGCGTGCTTCCCGTTCTCTACCTCTCTCTGTACTTTAGCACTGATCCAGCCCTGGCATCGCGCACAGATCGATGGAGGAGACGCCACACACCGAGATTGGAGCAGACGAGGCCCTTCTCCGCTTGTCGCTGGTTGCCGGCGGTGAGGGACCGGACCCCAGCCTTGTGGCCCGGCTTGCGCGAGCCAATGCTCACGTCGATCTCCCCCTCACGTTTGCCTACCTTGCCGCGGCTGACCAGGTACCTCACCATGCATGCCGATCACTCACGGTGCTCTCCTAAAGCGTAAGGCCCGCGTAATTTGTCCAGGACGATGCGGCAGGCGAGCTCTTCGAGGACATGGCGAACCGGGCGCGTGATGGTGACTGGGGCGCGATGCGTGCCGAGGAGGAAAGGTGGCGGCTGGCCGGCTGTTACTACTTTGCCCTCCGTTGTTTGATCTACTTGCTCTATGCCGTGCCCTCGCTCACACTGGTACGACACGCGACTCTCAGAGAGGGCAAAGCCCCACTTACTTACTTTTTATTATTGGTATTCGCACACACGCGCAGGCGGGTGTGGACCAGAGCCTGTTCCATGACCAGGACATGGCCTCGGTAGTGCAGCGGCTCCAGGACCTGCTCGATGGTCGCTTCCTCGAAGAGCACAAGTACGTGAGCGTCCCTCGATCGAGTCCCGTATTGTTTGTTCATAGTGGTCTGTCCCCCATTCAGGGTCAACGTGGCGCCCATTGAAGAAACCTTGAGTCGGTTCAAGCGCAGCTACGCCCGGCTTTGCACCGCGCGACAAGAACGACAGCTAGCGGAAGTAAGCGGTGATGTCGATAAGGACCGGCTCACCACTGACGAGGTGTATGGGTATGTTCATCATCGCGCTCACTCCTCTTTGGTCGTGAATATATGGACTCTCTCACCCACTATCCACGCTTTTAGAAAGGAGGTGCTGTTGGGGCTGGGTCGCACCTCCAAGAAGGCCGCGCTCACCGTGGCGTTCACCCTTGCGCGACGCTACACCTTCCCTGAGTACCTCGTACGCCCCCGCCCTCTTCTCGCTGGGACCTTTGCCCCCACGCCTGGCACCAGTCGCCCGAGCGTGTGGCTTACACGTCCAATCATGCGCGTATCGTCGACAGGTGGCCATCGAGAGCTTGGAACACACCTTGCGCAATTCGGAGGCCTCGGCGCAGAGTTTCACCGACCTGGCCACCTTCCTTGCCCCTCGATTGCAGAACGCCGATGCTGACGTACCGCACCATCGCCGCCTGACCCAGTGGCACTGTCTGATCACACCGACCCGCACGCCTGCAGGTGGTGAGCGTGCGCTTGCAGCAGATGGCGTGCTCCGGCCTCCGTCCTGCGGCGCTGGTGCGGCTTTTGCGGCAGCTGACGTCATGCTCGCCGGCCCTCTCTTCACTCTTCCCGTCGGGCCCTTCCTCCTTGGCCCTCCTCTACGAGTCGGCTCTCTCGCACCTTCTCGCCGCCACTACCCAGTACCCTCTCCCCGCCAATCCCACCCTTCCCACCTCACCCCCTTCGTTTTCTCTTTTTCTCGCTTTCTCACTTTCCGGTCACTCTCGGATCTAATCTGTTCTCCCTATGTTTTGCTTGTAACCTAGCAACGGCGACGCCTGGCAAGCAGAGCTACTTCCGGCCCCGTGGTTTTCCCTGGCCGAGAAGGACGTGGCCGCCATCATCTCGCAGTCACACGAAACACCCGACGTGCCTTCGTCTCTGCTGCCATGGGACCCAGTTCCGCACGCCGATCTTTTGCCGTCGCTATTTCGGCTTCTCACTTCGCTTCGCGTCGAAGACGAGGATGACGCGATGTCGGCGCAATACGTCGAGAGCGCCCGACGGAGCGTGTCGGGCTGCCTCTGCGCCTTCCTGCACGCTGACACGGTCTCCACAGAGGAGCAGCAAGTGCTGTTGAGCCTGCAAGAGGTGCGGGGCCGTATCATCGTAGGGCAAGCCCTCGACTACTGGGCGCACCACGACGCCCCTCACGCTTGGTGGCGTCGTCCTGCACCGGAAACGAGCCAAGAGAACCGCGAAGACGATTATGTTCCGACCTACGACGCAACGACACTCGCTCGGCACCGCGCCACGGCCATCCTGCTCACAACCTGGCCCCACCTCGATCAGGTGCATTTCCCTGCCCAGCTTGCACGCGCGTTTGGCATTGGTCTGACCTTATTGCTCTCTGCCACGCAGGACGCCGTGCGAGCAAGCCTTCGGTCCGCAGAAGAGCGAGTGGCGCTGTTCGATCGGCTGTTGGAGTCGTCGCCCAGCGCGGAGCAGATCCAGAGCTTGGCTCAATTACTGCTCCTCTGGTACTTAGCCTCATGTCGCATACCCGCTACTGTGCTGTCCACTCATCACGATCTCCACCCTGGCATCGGCGATAGGATGGAGGAGGGCAAGTCCGCTTGGCGTGCGTCGTGGGCGCGACTCTTGGGCGAACTTGTACGCCTCGAGGAGGACGCCATGCTCATCTCCCTGCGGCGAGGACCCGCCTCGCGCATCCTCGACCAAGCTGTACGTCGCAAACTGTTTTGGCGGAGCGCGGGCTTGCTTTTCATGTCGCCTGACTGGCTGGGCTGTGTTAATAGGAGGAGGAGGCCATCGCCGCGGCGC
>CACVKS010000217.1:0-22183 GCA_902749335.1 Acanthamoeba triangularis
CCCGGTGGTGGAGTCGAAGCCCAAGAGGAGAAAGAGGCCCCAGCCGGCCAGGACCGGCAGCGCGGTGCCGGTGAGACCCACCCCGACAGCTCGCCAGCCCACTACGCGGAGGGTGTTAAGGTCCATGTGCAGGCCGCCGCCCTCGACCAGGAGCAGCAGCCCGACCAGGCCCACCAGTTCGAAGGCCTCCGGGTGCGGCACGAGGTCGAGCAGGCCCGGCCCGAGGAGGAGGCCCACGACGATCTGCCCCACTAGCGGCGCCCGGACCAGCGCGAACAGCTCGCCGGCCACCCATATCGCTACGAACAGTGCGCCCACCGGCAGCAGCGACAGCGCGTCCGTCATTGTGGGTGGGTTGGTGGCTTGTGGAGTACTTTGAGTGAGCTCCGGTTGCTACAGGCAGAAAAAAGCCGTGGCTGGCTCTGCCAATAAGCCATGTTCCATTTTTCAGCCAATCAGCAAAATAGGCAATAATTATTTTTCATTCTTTTAATTGCCAATCAAGGAGAAAGACACATGCTGGGGTGGGGCCGTACGCTCACGGATGTGGCCCCTCCCTACCAGCTCTACGTATCAAACGCCTCCCAAATAATACAAAGTCTTATATTAAAGGTATTAATATATATATATTACTTTTATTTTTCTATTTAAAAAAAATATGGTACGGACAGGTGCTGGGCGTGCTGGTGGCGGTGAGCCTGCTGCAGCAGGCGGACCAGTGGGCCTTGCCCACGCTCCAGGCCTCCGGGTTGCAGGTAGTCTCCAGTTCCCCTCTCCCTGCCCAGCAGTCGCCTTGTCGAACACAACTGTGGTGCGCCGCCGCAGTGCAGTTCGTGCGGGAAGGAGAGCGGCGAGTTCTACCAGCACTGCAAAGACCAATGCCTGGAGTTGGACGATATCGCCATGGGCCTGCTCACGGGACCCGCGTTCACCTTCAGCTCCGTCCTCGTCAGCCTGCCCCTCGGTACCGCTCTTTTCCTGCCCTCTTTCCCTCACTTCACTGCGCAGTGTGAGTGGCACTCACCCGCACCCGCACCCGCACCGCCGCACACGCACGCATGGGAATGATGGAAAAAAGGTTGGATGGCGGACCGATGGCGCCGAACGTGGATTCTCTGCATCGGGCTCGTCGTGTGGAGCGCAGCCACGTTCCTGGCGAGCTTCAGCGGCGCCTTCTGGCACCTGGCCCTCTCGCGCATCATCCTGGGCATTGGCGGGGTACCAGCGTGTCGTGTGTCGTAAATGTCATGTGTTGTGTACTTCGATGAAGGGAATACTGATCCAGGTGTTGGTCAGGCCACGGTGGCGCCCACAGCGTACTCCCTCCTGTCGGACTACTTCCACCCGAACAAGCGCGCCCTCGTGTTCGCCTTCTTCAGCATCACTATCTACCTGGGCGAGCTGGTGGGTCTGCTGTCGGCCTTCATCAGCCAGGAGTGGAGCTGGCGCGTCGCCTTTGCTGCGCTGGGCCTGCCTGGTACGTGGCGGTGGTGTGCGGCCACACACACACACACACACCACTCAACAACTCTCGGTACTGAGACCCGACACTGTCGGCAGGGTTCGGCGTGGCGCTGTTGCTGGGCCTGTCCGTGCGGGAGCCGGCGAGGGGCATGAGCGAGCGATGGCTCGCCGACGAAGAGGCCAAGCCGCTCCAGCTCGGCGCCGAGGAGATCCAGGGCCAGCCGCGCGACACCGCCACCGCCAAGCCTGGCTTGCAGGCTGACGGCGAGGCCCGCGCTGCTGGGGGCTGGGCGCAGGCCGTCGCGGGGCTGTGGCACCGCGTCGCGTTCCTCGCGCGGCTGCCAGCCTTCGTGACCCACTGCGCTGTGGCCGCGGTGCGCAACGCCGGCGGGTACGCGCTCGGGGCCTGGCTGCAGGTGTTCCTGGTGCGGCGGCACGGCCTCACCCCGTCCGAGTTCACCCCGTGGCTCATGGTCATTGTGCCTCTCGGTACCGACGTAGCTCCACCACCTCGCGGTTGGTGAGTCCACCTGACGTGTGCGTGCGTGATGCGTGCGTGTGCGATTGCGCGCGCACACACAGGTGGAGGCCTCGGGGCGACTCTGGGCGGTTGGCTCGCGGACGCGTGGCACAGGCGGGACGTGCGGGGCAAGGCGTGGCTGATCGCCGCGAGCCAGCTGGTGGCCTTCGCCTTTGTCTCCTATTTCTTCCTCGTCGAGAGCGACGTCGCCTGCTTCGTCCTCCTGTTCCCCGCCTACGTGTTCGCCGAGATGTGGTACTCGTACCCCACGACACGACACGACACGACACGCGCGCAACCCCTAACGCACACGTGTGCGGCCCAGGTACGCACCAGCGGCAGCGATCAGCCAGGACCTGGTGTTCCCGTCGCTGCGCGGCCTCGCCACGGCCGTCTACTTCTGCGTCACCTCGCTCGGCGCGCTGGCCCCGCTGCTCGTGGGCGCCCTCAACGGGTGGTTCGACCGACGCGCGCCGTACCACGACCCGGACGACCCGCAGGGTCCCGACCCCACGTTCCCGCTGGTCGTCGTCGTGGGCGGGTCGTACCTGCTCTCGGGTCTCGGGTTCGGGCTCACGTCGCTCCTCATGCGCTCCCACAAGCGGCGAATGCGCGACGTCCTGCATCGAACGCCATCACCACCATCGGCGCCACCACGACGGTGCGCGATGGTGGTCTCGGCCGAGGAGGAGCTGGCCTTTCTGGGCGTGGACCCGAGGCGAGCGACGGCGCACTACTACGACGTCGACACGTGATTGTCAACAGCACATCGATCGAAATGGAAGCGCAACCAAAAGTGTAACTTTAGGAAGAAAGAAAGAAAAAAAGAAAGAACGAAAACGAAATCAAAAAACAAAGTAGCCCGACGTCAACGATTCGAGGAAGTCGAGGACTTCGGTGGCGTCGCGCAGGTGGAAGGCTGCCTGCTTGTTCTTCTTGCCCACCGAGGCGATCACGACCTCTGTCTGATGCCCCGCAGCGCCAAGCAGGCCCTCCTCCTCGCTCTCACTCTGCGCAAACCACCATCCCCGACACACGTCAGCACCCTCCCTCGATGGAGGAAAAGCGAAAAAGGAGGGCTTTATGTACCTCGCCGCCACTCTCAGGGCAGAGGCGCTTGTCGACGTTGTAGTTGAAGAGTCCGCTCAACGCCAGCGTGTTATCGCCCAGGTAGAGTACAAAGTCCCACTTGGACTGATGACGGTGGCGGTGGCGGTGGCGGTGGTGAGCAAGAGAGGCCACGCGCGGGCGCGCAGGTCGATCGGGTTGTGTACCTCTTTCTCGTTCCTGAGGATGTTGCGGATGAGATGGGTGGAGTTAATTCCGTTGGGACCCACCTCGACTCGCATGTTGTCCGCATCGATTCGTATCGGCCATTTGCCTGCGCGAATTACGTCGTAGGAGCCATTGAGCGAGACAAGCACGATTGCGAAGAGAGAGAGAGAGAGAGAGAGAACAGGGAAAGGGGTACCAAAACTGCCCTCCAGGTGAAGCTGAAGTTCTCGGGCCTGCGCTCTGCCATATTCATTGTCGGATAATCTAAACACCACGGAGACGCGGATTAAGAAATGTGGGAGGCATGCAGCAACACGACACACACACCACACACACACACACACACACACACACACCACACACACAAGCACGTACAACGTGCTGTGGAGGGGGTGAAGACAACGTTAGCAAGAATTGAAAAGCGCGTGCGCTATCGGGAGGTGTACCTGAAGTGCCACACGAGGTGATACTCTTTCACCTCCATCAGGCTGCCCGGTGTTCGCTCCGTAAAATGCTCAAATATTGGCTGCGGGCGACGCACGTGTGAGTGTGCGAGCTCGCGGAACGTGGAAAAGGAAGAAATGATGAATAGTCATCAACATGTTGTACCTTGATGGCGTCCATCCACGACAGGTTGATGTTGAACTCGGCGAGCGGTCGCCACTCGGTTGAATGGGGAGGCCTGTAAAAGAAACCGTGCTCTGCGCCTAGACCTAGTCCGGGCAGAGACTTGAACCACTCCTCCATCGTCTGTCGCTTGCGACCGCTGCCAAGGTTTTGGGTTTGTGTTCAGTACGCGCGGCATGCGAGACACTGCCAAAGCTCAACGTGGGGGATAACCCACCTGATGATAACCACCACATTTCGCGGATCGCTGATGAGCTTGGCCAGCGTTCGGAGTAGCCGCTGGTCGGGGTGCCCCATGTCCGGAAGCGGGAAGAAAGGCATAAGAGTGCCTGGATGGTTGTGTTGGTGTGTGTGTGTTTTGTCAGTAAAGAACTTGACCAACGAAAGCAATAGGGCAAAAGATGCTGAGTGGGCGTACCGTCATAGGAAAACAAAAGGAGGCGCTTCTTTCGGGCGTGATAGGACTGCAGCACGCGCATCGTGAGCCCCGCCGGTGATCGCTTCTCCATCTTTTCCTTGTTTTCCGCCTTACTCTCCTCTCGCCCCATCTTGAGCGCGCTGATGAACCTCTCGGCCCATCGGGCCGCCGAATTGCCCATAACAAAGTTGTACAAGCTTTCGCTCTTCATCCGGCGCACCTCCGCAGGCATCGTAATGGCCTTTATCCACGCAGACACAAGAGTGAGAAAAAGTGGGCGCCCGGTGCGATTCAGCACAAGATCGGAGAGAGCGGTCGAGGAGGTAAAGGCGTACCTTGTGTATGGCCGTGGCCACGTCCTTGGCGTCCCAGGGGTTGATCAGCAGCGCGCCACTGCCCAGGGACGATGCCGCCTACGAGGGAGAAACACAAGTAGCGATTAATAAGTGTGCCACCAAGCCATCACCCGCGAGAGACGAGAGATGAGCTTACGCCAGTGAACTCGCTGAGAATGAGCATGCCGTGTCGTTCTTGCTGGCAGATAATATACTCGAGAGCCTGAGCGGAAAAAGGTGATCAGTCAATTGAATGCGCTTTTCCTTGACGCCACATGAGTGGCTCGACCCACGCCTGGTGGGAAAAGAGTAGTACCGTAGAGGGCATCCCGCCACGCAGGGACGTGATGAGCTGGGCACTCGCAATCGAGTACAGAGCACAGATGTCCGTGTCTGCAGAGCGCACCCGATCATAAGTAGGCGCACGCCAGCGACTCCGGCATCACCACCGAGGAAGCCATACCTTCCACACTGTGGGTCATGTAGTGGATCGGCGAGTAGTCGGCCGAGGCGTACTGGTGGTTGATTCTGCCCACCAGTTCGTCCACCTGTCCATCCAAACCCCGTGATGAAGGAACGTTCAGCACCAACGGTCGACAGCACATGCGACAAGAAAAGGAGGAAGCGAACCTCTTTCTTCAGCTTCTTGTGTCGTCGGAGCTTGATGCGAGCGGGAAGCGCCACCTGAACCAAAACTACCTGCAGCGGTACAGCGGTGAGGCCAAGCTGCATGAGCCGTTGTGGCGAGTGGTGGGGAAGAGGAGAGAAAGAACGAAACGAACCTTGCCCCGCCACTCGGGGTACTTGTTAAAGAAATACATCAGGCCCTGAAGCTTCTGCGGGATGCCCTTCACGTAGTCAAGTCGGTCAACGCCCAGAAGTATCTTCTTGCCGGCGAACTTCTCCTCGAGTTGCCTGATGCGCTCCCTGTGGTGTGCGTTGTGTGTCCATGTATGTTTAGTGTAGCTGCTTCCACAGCCTGTGTCAGGGAAAAGGGCACGGACCTGACAGCGGGTGTTTGTAGGACGCCTTGCAGCTTCGATGGATCGATGCACGCGGGAAAGACGTCCAACGCTGTGGTTCGCTTGTCGTCGACAAACACGCGGGAGGACGACGTCTCGAGGCCCATCACCCGCGTGCAGGCCTTGAGAAAGTGTGTAATGTACTCGAGCCTGAAGGGGAAAAGGGAGAGCACGCATTAACACCTACACAGAGAACATGGACTACCAAATGAAGGTTGGCCAACGCACGTTTGAAAGCCCACTAGGCGACAAGCGAGGAACCCGTTGAGTAGATCCTCGCGTGCTGGCGATGGGATGATGCGATAGATCTCCGACGAGGGGAAGGGAATGTGGAGATAAAAGCCTGCACGGATAATAGGCAGTTTGGACAGGAGAAGCTTTCAAATAATAGTAAAAATAATAATAATAATAATAATAATAATAAGATCGATGAGAGCGGTACCGATGCGCGCCCGAGGGATCTTGGCCTGCACGTAGGTCGGCACCAAGATCGTGTGGTACTCGTGCACCCATATTAAATCGTTCGGCTGCAGCGTGATCGACTGTAGAAAGCGCCACAGGCGATTAATGCCAACACTCCTCGGAGCTCCTAATCTGTGCTGAACCGAAGCAAAACGCACCTTCAGCAGGGTCTGGGCATAAAGCTGATTGACGCGCTTGTAGGCCGCGTAGTTCTTTTCGTCGTAGTCCAAGCTGGGCTTTTGGTAGTGGAACAGGGACCACACCATACCTGCGCCACCAACAGACGACCACGAGGTCAGTAACGCAATGATGTGGATTGTCCACGCAGGCAATGCAAGCAGGCGAACTACCATTGGAGAAGTTGTTGTGTGCAGCAATGACGTCGTCCTTGATCCACACGGGAATACAACCGTGCTCGTCTATGCACCGTCGCGTCAACTGTTGATCACGATTCGAGGCGAAGTAAGGGTAAGTGTAAGTGGTGGACTGGATTGCAGCGGCAGTAGCGCACCTCTTCCCTGTCCTGTGAGTCGTCGATGTAGACCTCGGGCGTGCCCACCCACAGGACGGAGCTTTGAGGAAAGGCGGCCAGTCCGTTCTCCAGCAGCTGCGTGACCTGCGATCGCGTGTGAAAAAAGAACAACACTTACATGTGAGCCTGATCCCAAACCTCGAGGGAGACGAGATGACATCGTGTGTGTTGGGATGCTTACGAGTCCTTTCATCACGTCCTAAAAGTAATCGCACATGCACGAGGGGGGTACAGAAGAGGGTCGCTCGGGTGAGGAGGGACGAGAGCCCAAATTAAAGTCGAATAATAAAGAAAGAAAGAAAAAAACAAAATAAAAAGGGTAAGTAGTGGTAGCGTTGAGGCGCCATACCTTCATGACGAGCTTGGTCTGTCGCTTGAGGCGCCATCGCTTCTTCTTGGCAGCGCCGCCGCTGTTCAGCTCCTTGAGTTCGCGCTCCTCGTTTTCCCTCTCGATGCTGCTGGCACTGCTCGTCGGCAAGAGGCCACTCGCGTTGGCTCCGCTGTCCCCGCCGGCACGAAGATTGTGCGCGTTGTAGGCCAGGCCGGTGAAGTCCTCGAGAGCCCGCAAGGACTCGGCATGGTCTGGTTGATGTTGCTGCTTGCTGTGGTGGATGGGACTACGCGATCGCTTCACGACCGTGCCCTTGCCGTTGCGTTGGCCTCGTGCGGTGGACCTTCTCGGGAGTATTAGCCCGTGGTGATGGCCATACGACATGGACGACGTGGATGCAGAAGACGAGGAGGAAGAGGAAGACGACGTAGCGGCGGTATCCATCGACATCGAATGATCCTCCTCCAGGGCGATTTCCATGCCATCTGGCCTCGTTCTATGTTCGGCACCTTCTTCGAGGGTGATTTCGAGAGGCAGGCGATAGCTTACAACAATGATCCGGCCCTCGCTCTTAAATTTCTTGGGAGGAGGCGATGGTGATCCCGTGCTACTCGGGTGCACTTCCATGCCGTCCACGAAATCCTCGGCCTTTCCCTTGTCCTTTCGCTTCATCTCGTTCGATTCCATTGCTGCTTCCGCTGGCGACGTGAATCGAAGACCAATTGATCAACCTCAACTGAGGCCTCCAGATTTCGTTCGCGTTCGATTTTTCTCTTGATGCGTCTCTGGCTTCTCGAACCTCCAGCAATATCCTCCTGGACGTCGTGCTGGCGCACCTCCGGGGGCTTGTGGAGATCAGATCTCTTCCTGGTGCGGCTTGCTGGCCAGCTGCTCGCTTGCGTTACCTCTCTGTCCTTCTTGTTCTGGCGTCACCAGCACAGGAAATGTGAATTTTCTATTTTCCCGCCCTTGTTGCAGGCGAGAGAGAACGCAACCGAGAGAGCGGTGAGTTGTGGGTGGCGTGTGTGTGGTGATGCGTGCTTATGCGAGGGAAGCGTTGAAGTTCGCACCACAAAGACCTTGGGAAATGGTGCAGCACCATATGGTGCAGGTCCTGGTGGTCGGGATGTGAAGAGTACATAAATGAGCTGAGGAAGTGGGTGTCGTGGGCTTCTCGTGGGAGTTTCCTCGATGGAACAGGACACATTACAGAATACAAAAAGGGGTACACACACCAAGGTGTACAAAAAGGTGGTTCACCAGGCGACGAAGAATGTCAGTACCACGAATCACTGGTCGCCCCGGCACGATGAGTCATCATCAACAGCAGCGTGTGCGCGCGGAGGGCACCGGTGTCAGCTGTACTAGCCTCCGCCTAGTCGGACTCGTCGTCCGAGGAGCTGGAAGCCAGATCGCTCGTGTCCACGTCGCTGATGCCCTCAAGGTCCTGCACACCACCACAGAAGCAAAAGAGCGCAAAGAGGTGAGCAGGCCGTGAGCGAGCCACTGCAGGGGGGCTACATTGGCGATGGGCGTTCGAGACCTCCTCCAGCTTACGGAGCTCGGCTTCGATCCTGGCCGCCTCTCGCTCCTCTTTCGTGAGTGCCTGCTGCTCCTGCGCAAGCTTGGCCCAGTACGGATCCTTCATGTCTCTGTGCCCGTAGCGTAGTGAGCCAACTTACGTGTGTTGTGTGCAATGGTGCGTGGGCCCAAGGTACCTGAGCGCGGCCTTCCGCTTCTCGAGCTCCTTCTTGTCGACGCCGGTGTCGCCCTTCTTGCCCTCCTGCAGCTCTTTCATCTTCTTGGCCTTCTCCTCCTCCTTGAGCTTGTCCTCCCACCCCGATCCGGCCCTGCCGCCGGCGCCCTTGCCGTCCCGCAGCAGCGCGGCTTCCTCCTTCGACCCCTTCTCGAACCTGGACTTGGCCTCCGCCAGCTTCTTCTCGTCGCCCTGGAACCGTTCGACGTCCGGCTGCTTCTTGCCGTCGTCGGCAGCGGCCACCGCAGCCGCCGCATCGATCCGTCGCGGGCTGAGCACCTTCTTGTCGCCGCCGGGTCCAGCGGGCTCGTCGTCCTTCTTCTCCCACTTGGACTTGATGTTGCGGAACTCCTTAGCGGACTGCTCCTGCCGCTCGCGCTCCTCGCGCTCCCGCTCCTCCTTCTCGCGTCGCTCGATCTCCGCCAATCGCTTCATCTCGCGCTCCTGCTCCTCCTTCTCCTGCTGCCGCCGCTTCTCGCGCTCCAGCTCCTCCTTCTTCTTCTTCTTGGGCGGCTGCTGGCCGCGGTCGGCTCCGCTCTGCCCGTGTTGCCCGTCGGCCGCTGCTCCCAACGCATCGTCGGCGGCAGCGTCCTCGTCGTCCTCGCCCGGCCTCTCCCACTTGTTCTTGAGGTGCTTCACAACCTTGTGCTGCTCGCCGCTCTCTTCCCTGCTCTCCTCCTTGGCCCGCTTCGACACGGCGTTGACGCTCTTGTTGTCGGCCTGCTGGGCGCCGGCCTTGGCCGGCTGGTCGACTTTCTCGACCTTCTTCTGCTCCTTCTGGCTCTTGGCGGCCTTGTCCTTGCTGGGCTTGCTGCCGACGCGGTCTACGCTGGTTAGGAGCACCCGCTCCTTCGGGGCCTCGTCACCTGCGCCGCTGGTCCTCGATGAAGACGACGACGAAGAGTCATCATCGGCATCGCTGTCGGCCTGCGCTTCCTTGGGCTTGCTCTCGTCTCCGCCCTTGGCCTGGCTGTCGTTGTCGTTATTGTTGTTGTTCTTCTTGTCCCGCGGGCTCTCGACTCTCCTGCCGGCCGAGGCCTTGGCTTCGCCTCCGCCGTCGGTGGCATGCGCATCTCTCTTCTTACCCTTGCTCATACACGCACCCATCTTTTGGAACCAAAAAGATTTCTATCACAAAAAAAATGCGTTGAAGTAATATTGTGTTTGTTGTCCAGTTAAGAAGGAGTTGCTCTTCTCGGACCTGCCCTTCGAGAAGTCGAGATGTACCAGATGCGAGTCGTGATTAAACGGCCGCAGAGTCGTTCGTCAACTGCCGGTACTGCTGTGCGACCTACCAGGAAATGTCACTTTCTTTTTTATTTTCTATCAGGGCGCAAGAAAATGGCGCCAAGGACACCGGAGTCTTGTTGTTCACGAAATGGAACACACCAAGATGATTGACTGATGCAGGCCAAGATGACCAAGGAACAGCACCACAAAGATGGAATGATTGGCAGTACTGGAAACCAAGATGGCTGAGCTCCAGCTGCTTATCAAGTCCAAACATACAGTATGCTAAATGTAGTATGCTTGTCTTCTGGGTTGTATAGAGTGGTAGAAAGTGGAATCATGATGACAAGCACCTCTTTCCTTCATCAGCCATGCCCACCCAGCTGCAACTGAGACTGCTATGAAGCTTGTTGTGCAGTAGGTTCCAAGGTTGCCTGCATGCCTCAGAAAGCTACAAGACTGGGCATCCCTCTTTGCAACAAACCTGCCTCAGCCTGGGTTGTCCACAACCAAGATAGCCAAGCCCTTCTGGACATGATTTATCAATCAACTTCAGAAACAAGGTTGTCCCTGTGGACAACCACAAGATGACCTCACTCCCACAAGCCCAACATCATGGGCTACCTCACTGACCAACCCCAAAGAGTGGCAAAACCCCAGCCCCAAAGCAATGCTGCATTGGCTTTCTTTCCTTTTGCTCTTCAGTTTTACTACAAGTATGAAGAACTGTATAAAAATGCCATTGCTTAGTAACCCAAAAATGAGTGCCTGCTGCCCATTAAACATGTATGTATGTATGTACATTGCTGATGAGTGCAGGATAGGAGGTAGTCATCAAGTGTTTCAATAAGGACAAAGGCACAGCAATGCATTAAGAGTTGGGTAATTGTACAAAATGGAAGTGCTGGGCAAACTGGTACTGTGTGTTCTGGATGTAGTGGGCAAAGTTCTGATGCTGCAACTGGTTGGAGACAGGTTTGTCATCACTGAATGCTTTGGTATGATGAGTTCTTTTGAACCATTTTGGCGTTTTTGTAAACAACAAGGAAAGCCTCTGTTTGGAGAGAAGGTTCATTTGCGGCATAAAAAGGAAAGTTTAATGCACAATTGACAAAAGATGCATCCCACACCTGTGTTGGATCAGTTTCCTGTACATAAAACAGCCAAAAGTGAGGTGCCAAAAAGAAAATGGAAGAAGTGTTAGAGAGGGTTGCTCCCATTATAAACCACTGTAAAATAGGTTTCATGAGCAAAAAATCATATGAATAATTATAAAACCATTTCAGCAACAAAATTTTCACAGTCATTTTTTAACTTGCCTTTCATCTGGTGAGAGGTTGATTGTAGACCTTGGGTGAATACCTGCCTAGAGTGAGTATAACTGGATGCCATGCAGTGTTGGTGAGTTGTGCTTGTTGTTCTATGATGGGTCCTTCTTTGAGGTTTTTGTCACCCCAGCCTATATATAGTGTTGAGGATGCAACTTTGCTGAGGTTCACTGTGAGCATTGCCCACTGCTTGTGGACATGTAGCATGTGGATGTTGGTTGTGGCAGAGGGACCTCAATGAGCATCCATGTCTTGGTGTTGGTGTAGAGAGAATTCTGACCAAGCAAGGCACCAGTGCATGTTTTCCTGTGATTTTTATTCCGCTGAGCAAAAGGACAGTCATTTTTCAAAGAAATCAAACTTTGAATGTTTCCCTGAACGAGACGAAGCCATTAATCTTCGCAAACAACAAGAAAGATGAAGCGCAACAACTTCAAGGCCGCGTACACCCCGCCGTCAGGTTCGTCCTCTGAGTTCGAGTCTGCCGTGTCGTTCACCAGCGACGGCCGGAAGGTAATCAAGTTCTACGGCGAGCGCAACTCCTACGGTTGCTTCTCCAACTTCTCTCGCCACCCCATCCTCCTGCACGGCAAGCAGTGGCCCGTATTTACGCCCCCTATTTACCTCTCAATTTATTTCAGAATTAATTATAATTATTATTATTATATATTAGCCACATTTGGAGTGATATATAATTATCTATTTATTTATTTGCCTGTGGTGGCAGACAACCGAGCACTACTTCCAGGCGCAGAAGTTTGTTGGTGCGCGAGACCACTCCCCCACACGACTACACCTTTGGCGCCCTCGCTGACCGGGTTCGTGTCATATCCCCGGTCCAGGCACGCCGATGGAGGAGAAGATCAGGCTTGCCAGCACTGCGGGTGAGGCCAAGAAGCTCGGCCAAAGCCGCAAGGTCACCCTACGCGCCGACTGGGAACAGGTACGTAGTAGTGGGCGACAGCTCGTTGTCTGCGCTTGGCTAATACTCTCGTGCGCTCTCGTGCGCTCGTCGACTCAAAGGTGAAGGACGACCTCATGTACGAGTGCGTGCTGGCCAAGTTCAGCCAGCACGACAACATTCGACGAACGCTTCTCAACACCGAGGACGCGCTGCTCGTAGAACACACCTCCAACGGTACGCTTGTTCGTGTTTTTTTTATTATTTTTTTTTATTTTTTTTGCCTACAGGCGCGCTAATGTGAGGACGGCGGGGATGCCGGGCGTGCAGACCGATACTGGGGCGATGGCGGCGATGGTTCGGGCAAGAACATGCTGGGCACGATTATCATGCGAGTGCGGGACGCCCTGCGCGAGCAGCAGCAGCAGCAGCAGCAGCAGTAAGCCCCGGTGGCTGCATGCCCGCACTCCTCACATTTTTCTAAAGAGGGCGAGTGCATTGCTGCTTGTTTAAATTGTTTGCCGGGCATCGGGCGAGTTGCACCACCAAGCGCTGCGATCGACCAGCTTCATCGCTGCACTACAGCAGGAAGAAGAAGAAACAAAACTGTTTTATCGCTCGTCATGGTTGATCATTCGCTTGAGGAACCTCGGGCGTGCAGCTGGCGGTCGTCTGAGCGTCTCCTGAGCGTCCTGCGCGCCGACTGGTTGAGGAAGAGCTTCAGCTGCAAAGGAAAAGGAAAAAGGTGGTCGTACCTGAGCTGCGGGTTTTTGATGAGGGTGTAGCAGAGGAACCACCGGTTTCTGGCCCTCGTCCTGCGACCGAGCGCCTCTTCACCGCCGCCGTCGTCGTCGCCGTCGCCTCGGATCTCGCATGCGTCGTTGTCGTCGTCGAAATCAACGTCAATGTCGTCGAGCCGCTCCAGGTTCGTGTAGTTCTGGACGTCAAGCCTTCCCGTTTCGAGAAGCGATTCCGACTCTGATTCCGCCTCCGCTTCCACTTCCTTGCCGCCTCGCCGCTGGTGGCCGCCGCTTCGCTTTTTCCGCAGTGCGGCCAGCCCTGCATGTGTCGTGTTAATTCACTCCAAGCAGAATCCAATCGCTCATCATTGTGCGAACCCACACGACACTACACGACACCACGTACGTGCGATCATGAGGTCCGCAAACACGTTGGCCACCGGATTGTTGTACTGGGTGGTGTGTAGGCGTGTTGTAAGAAAAGATCGAATAATAAGAGTAGTAATAATAAAGAACGAAACCAAAAGAACGAAGGCGTAAAGCGAGGAAATGGGGGAACGGTACCCGAGCATCGGAGACCAATAGCCCGATCCACGAAGAGTAGCCTGCGCAAAGGGCATGAGACTCGTTCAGAATCACAACAAGGGGGGGGGGACGAGAGGTAAGACCTGGGTCCATGGACGAGTAACTGCCGATGGCCGGCGTGTCCAGTCTCACGAACGAGACCAACATCTGCCCTCGCCCCCAGCCCCACATCGATTCGCGATTGGCCAAATGCTGTCAGGTTAAAAAAACGGGGGAAGGGGGAAAGGAGGGGTGCGGTACGAAGCCGACGGCGGTGACGAGCCGGATGGCGACACTGATGAGGCCACCGAGAGCGCTCAGGAACGTGTTGACGTAGTCGGCGGCGGCAAACCAGCGCCGATGGCGGATCGCACCGCGAGGTGCCAGCAGGATGCGTCCGACCACGCTGCACCGGTGCGATGTCAGTCAGTCCGTCTCTTCTTCTTCTTCTTCTTCGACACGACACGACACACACGACACCGCTGCACTCACGACATGTGAGTGCGTACATGAATCGGAAGAGGAACAGGCAGATGGAGATGATGAATGACGCTGTCAGGAACTTCTTCAGCAACCAGCTCTCCACCAGGTTCTCCCAGATGAGTTTCCTGTGTGCGTGTGTATGCGGTAGTTGGCGAAGAAAGACACACACCATCAAGTGAGGCCTCAGTGTGATGTAAAAATAAAGATAAAAATAATAATAATAATAATAAAACGACAACTAATAATGATTGTGAGGGTTGAGGCCGTGACCACGTACCTGAACACGTCATTGCTGCAGAGGAAAAGGACGAGCCACAACAAAACGAACACCGCCAGGAATCCTGCCGCAGTGTGGCTGGTGGTGGCCGTTGTTCAAAAGATCGCTGGGTCAGTGGTGAAGTTCGATTGGAGCGGGGATTGGCGATTGAGGTAGGAATAGTACTTCATAAGGGTGCCGATGAAGGACGTCGCGCCGGGGATTCCGTATCTGTTCCGGTCCTCCGGGTAGATGCCTTGCCTCATTCGCATGATCTGGTAATTGGCCAAAACATCAACGACTCGCATGGCACACGGCACGCACGACACCCACGACACGCACGGCACACACGGCGCAGGGCTTCATGTGTACCTGGCGGCGGTAGCTGCGGCAGTAGTGGACGAGGATGAGCAGACAGAGCGCGAGGGATATGAGGGCGGCGGCGAGGCCCGTGGCGAAGATCTGATCGCGCAGGCGGCTGACGACGTTGTTGTCGATGTTGACGCTCACTTGCACCAGCAGCGAGACCACCGCGGCCCACAGGTCGGCGAAGACTTGCGAGTTGCCGGACACAAGGCCTCTGCCCTTCTGCAGGGCGATCACCTGATTCGCCGGCCGCCATCACGGTGGTCACCAACCAACCACAAAAAAACGCACTCACACCGCGCGCATCGCACACGCTCGAAACGGGGGTTGTACCTCGAGGGAGATGAGGCGATTGTAGCTGTGGACCAGGAGGTAGATGACGTAGTAGATCAGCACCGTGGCGCCCACGAAGACGTAGAATAGGATCATCAGCCCCAGCGAAATGCCGATCACGAATCTGCGTACGAATAAAGAGCATAAAGACAAGAATAATAAGATGTTATATAATTATATAATTAATATTATATTATATTATTATTATTATTATGGATTATTATTATTATTATTATTATTATTATTATTATTATTATTATTATTATGGATTATCTTGAGTAAAGGATGAAGGGAAGGTGAGGGGAGCGGACCGCTGGGGGTAGAAGAAGGAGTCCCAACCCTCGAGTGGTGCGTGCCAGTTGCTGTAGTCCTTGTGGAGGTTCCTGATCGTGACCCACAGCCGCGCCTTCCAGCTGAGCGAACGCAGGAAGGCTTCGCGCTGGCGAACCACCGCTTCCTTCTCCACCGCCGAGACGGGGATGCCGAGAGCGCGCGGGCTCTGGAACAGCTTGCGCGTGTGCCGGTGAAACATGTCCTTCCTCGCCCTGCGCGAGTCGTGAGCCTCAATGCAAACTGCACGACACACACGACACACACGGCACACACGACACACACTACACGCACGACACGCACGCATGGCACATGCCTGTAGTGAAAGAAACTGGTCTTCTTCAGCGCGAACAGCACGAAGACGACGGTGTATGGGATGACGGGCAGCAGGAGCACGACGAAGAAGAAGAGGCGGAGCGTCTGGAGATAAGGGTCATATTGACCAACTTGATAGCCCTGTGCGAACAAGAATAGAATTTGTTCATGATGCAACTTGTCGGTGGGTGCCGTGCTCATTCGTGTGTTGTGTGTTGTGTGTTGTGTATGTACGTTGATGATGATGGCAAGCGCGGAGGCGATCATCGCGAGGAGCAGCAAGAGGCCGAGTAGGATGAATATGAAGGAAGCGTGCTTTTGCCGCACCCAACCGCTGTTCGCAAAGAAGAACGGCAGCACGATCACCTGGTCATCCAACGGTAGGGGGAAGAGGGTTAGGGTGTTGGGTGTTTGCATAGGGGAGGGCTGTGTGAAGGATTTCACCATGCTGATGTAGACGAAGTAGCTGAGGTACTTCAGGTTGGATTGGTCGGGTTCGAGCTCGTTGTAGACGCTGAAGCTCTGCGACAGCGAGACGATTCCCTCGCACACAAACATCAACTGGTAGTCTTGGCTCGTGCCATCCTGTAAAATAAAAATAAAAATAATTAAATAAACAGAGATAAGAAATAAAAAATAAAAAATAAAACATCTGGGTGCGTGTGGTGTACAATGAATCGGAGGTCTGTGAACTGGTAGTAGCCGCTGTCGTCGGTGAGGTGCGACCGATTGTACATCAACGCGGCGTCCGGCGGGACGGTTAGCACCTCCACGGTCCGGCCGGGAAGGCCCCTCCCAGTGTCATCCACCACCCTACGATCGAGGTTTGAATTAAAACCCAATGCGAATGTTCCAATCGCGTGTGGCCGAGGGCTGGTACACACCTGAGCCGCGGCTGACGCAGCGAGTTGATCGCCCGATTGCGGTTCTCGCTGATGAGCGCTTGGCCCTCGGGCTGAGTCACCACTTCCACGCGCTCCACGATGTTGAGGACCTGTTGTGGGGGCCTGAGCTGAGTACCCTCACCCTACTAGCGTGCAGGGAGGATGTGGGGCGCCGTACGCGGAAAGTGGCGGTGCTGTCACTGACTGCGGACCCGCCGACCGACCGGAAGCGCAGGGAGTAGTTGCCGGGGATGCCCGTGGCCAGGATCAGATGGAACCGAGCGATGCCGTTATTGTCGGTCACGTTGAAGATCTGTTGACAGAGACCATGTGGCGTTAGCGAACTGGCCGGCACAGTGAGTACTCAGGAACGCGGGCAAAGTGGGCCCACCGTGGTTTCGTCCAGCCTGGCGTGGCTGTCTTCGGGTGTCTTGTCGAGAAATGCTTCCACCATGTGCTCTGCACGACACACGACACACGACACACAACACACGACACACGACACGACACACGACACACGGGCACGTGAGCGGAGGGAATTGAGCGTGCAAGTGGCGAGAGCAAGAGCCAAACCTGCCAGCGGGCTGCCCGAACTGATGGTCACCAGCACCGACATGGAGAACTAGAGGAAGAGGAGCAATAACTCTATGGTTAAACAACGCAAGCGCACATTGAATGTGGGCGCCCTCACCGATTGGCCGACGTAGACAGAGACCGGCGGGCTTTGCTGAACGGTGATCCGGGAGGGCGTGTCCACCACCTGGATGGGATTGATCTGCAGCGGCAGCGTCGCCGCACCGCCCACCACGTTGGCCCTAAAACGAATACATAGCTTGCAGAGTGAGCCGACCCACACGGTGGGTGGAATGTGAGGAATGCGCGTAACTTGAGGGAGGTGAAGCTCGATAGGCCCAGTTCCAGGGTGAGCTGGGAGAAGGTGAGGTTGCCATTGGTCGTCACAGCGAACGGGTTGGCCAACACGCCCCGCCTTGTGAACAGGCTGTCGACGGTGATCACGCCCGCCATCACCTTCAGCAGATCCCTCGCACCGGGCGCCGGCTCCTCGGCCATGGCGGCGGTAGTCATGGTCCCGGCGATGCCGGCGGCTGCGATAGCGCTGAGCGCCATCTGGTGGCGCGGAGAGAGGCCGGTGGCGGTGAAATTGCCGTCGGGTCCGACGGGCGTTCGTACGGCGTAGACCTGAATGGTCGGCGGGGCGGCCAGGGGCACACCGACTGAGGTGGTGCTGGAGGGCTGCTGGACGACCACCACCTGCATGGTGTCAACGCTCTTGAGCGCGGCACTCGGGCCGACGGGTCCCACTTGGAACGCTTCGCCCTGGGCAAACGTGAAGCAAAGCGCGTAGGTCCCTGTGCTCGTTACATTGAAAATGAGAAGAACGAAAAGGCAGCAAAGAGCGAAGAGCGAAGAAGTTCGAAAGAATAACGAAGAACGAAAGGCAAAGTACCGGGAGTGGCGCCAACAAAGCCAAGAGAGGAAAAGTTGGCGTAGCCCAGGGCGTCGGAAGGAGCGGAATAGGGCGAGGTGGCGCTCGCAGCTGTGCTGTCGACGCTGCCCACATAGGCCTTGTCCCCGCTGTTGCACGCCTCGCATTCCACCACTACGCCTGCCACACCATTGCCTTGGGCGTCCAGAACCTGCCCGTGGAAAAATGGGGAGAACGCTCAGTCGACTCAATCTATAGGCAGGCCAGGCCGAAACGCGACGCACCCTAACCACCGGCTGCACAGCAAACGGTTGCCCGAGGCGAGCTACGCCCGTGGAATGGCTGGAGACGGGCTGAGTGGTGATCTGCAAGGAGGCGACTGAGAAGCGCCAACGTCATGCGTGTTAGACCACGTTGCCGTAATCACTCTCTGGGTGTAGAGAGCACCATTGTTGGGCACCGTGATGTTGAAGATGGGTCCGGGTTCGCCGGCCACCTTGAGCGCGAACATGTAATCGCCAGGAAAACCTTTGCCTAGGATGAGCTGGGCTGCACCTGGTAAAGCTCATATTAATTATGCGAGTGTGTGTTAGAGAGAGAGAGAAAGGAGAGAGTCGCACTCGTGTTGGCGGATTGGCTGAACTGGAACAGTTGCTCATTGGCCCAGTTTGCGAGGTAGTTGGGTTTAGACAGTAGCAAGACGTCAGCCGCGAGGCCATGCCTAGGCTGCCCCTCGCTGTCCACCGCTTCGAACTGAAAAAGACGTTTTTAGTTTGCGTCAAGTCACGTGGTTGAGCGCTGAGAGATCTCGCTGCACCCACCTCTATAGCAAAGTCGACAGTCGTGCTATTGGCCTCCTGGACTGGCGCCACGGAGATCAGGCGCACCGCCGCCACCGGGTTGATGAGCTGCACTCGGATGAGGTCGCCGATGCAGACGCCTTGGTCCTGGAGCCCGATCCCATACAACGTCACAACCTGGGTGAAGCCTGGCGCGAGGGGGGAAAGTGCGAAAGTGGTCACCACGTGGTGACATAATCATTATCGGTTACGACATTGACGCACCAGAGCTGATGCTTGCGTTGTTGAGGATGGCATGGCCGGAGGCGTTAGTGACGGCGAAGGTGTTGAGCGCTGCCACCTGTCCGCTCACTTCGGCAAGCAAAGCTGCACGCCGCCAGAGGCCGTGAGCGCTAAAATGTACAACATATGAAAAAAGAAAAAGAATGAACCGTCCGGAGTGATGCACGCACCGATTATGACACCGGCGATGGGCTGGCCGGCGTAGTTGACCGCCTGGAAGACCGGACCGGGTTCCAGGAGCTCGCCCACCACGAGTGGGAGCTGCGGAGGCGAGACGAGTCGGATGAACGAGCACGCAGAGGGGTCCTGCCGAGGATTTAGGGCTCCGGGTGAGAAAATGTCAAGTGACATTGGTCACCTGACGCGCGAGCACCGCACAAACCTGGGAGACGTTGGCGAGGGTGAAGCTGACGGGCAGCCGGCTGGCGACGCCGTCCACGGAGAGGGTGAGCGCCAGCGCCTCGTTGCTGATGCCTTGCAGCAGCGCCATCTCGTAAAAAGTGGCGATTCCGTTGCCCCTGGGTGCGCGCGATGATGGCGAGCGAGTGACGTCAGGGCGGAAAATCAACGCCCTTCCCGATAGACAGGCGCTCGTACAGTGATTCGGCCGGAGTGCCCACCAGGTTCGCGTTGGACGCGTTGAACTGGTAGCCCGTAATGGTTTTTCCCTTCAGCGGGAGTCCCTGAAGGTGGTGGAGAACGAAGACGATGAACAACGGAGCGTAGGAGCCAATGAAAAAAATCAAGGGCAGACAAACCGCACCTCCTTGTCCAAAACGTAAACTGACGGAAGCGAGGTGATGATTTGGCCCACCACAATGTCGATACCCTCCGTCTCCCAAATGGCGATCACGGTGCGCACTATAACCGCCGGAGTTAGACAAAGTAAAGTGGCCAAACACAGGCTAGGGCTTATCAAGGGGTGGGGGGCAGACCTGAAGAGGCGACGTCGATCGTATTGGACTCGTTCGAGGCCACGCCATCGCAGAAGAAGGTGATCCGGTAGGGTCCGGCGGGTCCCTCCTGGTTGAAGGTCAGGTTGCCGAAGTGGGCCAGGCCGTCCTTGCCCGAGGGGCCGGACAGGGCGTGGTAGAGCTTCTTCAGCGGATTGGCCCGCGGCACAGGCAGGTACGGCGCCTCGCGTGCGCCCGCTAACGGACCGTTAATCAGCAAAGCGTCAGGAGAAGAAATATTGGGGGGGGGGGAGAATGGGGTGCGTACCGAAGAGGGAGATCTGGGCCATGACGTACTTGCCCTGGAGCGGCTTGCCGTCGGCGTCGTACACTCCGACCACGGTAGAAAAGGGCACCTGCAGAGGAAGCACAGCGAATCACGGAGAACAAACAAAACTGAGCGCATGAGGGAATAAACAACGAGGCATCCGACACACGCTGGGAGGGCCAGACCTTTTCTTCAACCCTCTGCGGGGGCTCGCGCACGACCACGACCTTGCTCACTGGGCGCACGAGACATGGGGTGAGTGGGCCGCAGGTCACGCGAAGCTGGCCGAGAGGGACCGGCCGTAACGTACCGTTGGTGGTGATCATGGTGGGCCGAGAGAAGGACGGGTAGAGGGGTAGCACGCCACGCTCACATATGAGGATCGGGTACTGGTAGGCGTAATTGGCCGCCTTCCAGCGCATGCGCACGCGGGCCATGCCCGACTCGTTCGTCTGGACATCGCCCAAATTCTCGATGATGCCTGGTCCCCCAAATCAGTACCCTCGCCTCACCGCACGACACGACACGACACACGACATACCAAATTTATCGGAGCGATAGTCGGGGACATAGCTGACGCCCAACGACTCGAGATCGCCGGGAGACAGGCTCGCGGCCACCATGACAAGGCGGCGACCCTCGGCGGGCGTACCGTCCTCCGTAACAGCCTGTCACGTTCTGGTTTTCAGCCTCGGTCGTGGCCAACGCCGCCAGCCCGACTTTCTTTGACGTGCGAGAAGGGGGAGTGTTACCAGGACGGTGAATTCGACTACCTCGCCTGCGGCGATCGATGCGGGCACGGCCTGGCCGACCAACTGGACGGAAAGAACTGCGTGAACAGCCATATGCACAGAGGTGAGGCTCACCATCGACGCTCAAGCCCGCACGCCCGAAGGCGGGATTGATTGGTTGTGTGTTATGTACCGTTGCTGTGCATCGTCACGATGGAGTGGGTGGATACGGACTCTGCGGTGAAGGAAATGTTGTAGGTCCCGACGAGCCCGGTCGAAATCACTGTGTTGTTGATCAACGCGAAGCCGGCCGAGCCGCTCTTGGCCTGGTCACCTGCGCGCCCGGCCTGCGATCAGCACCATCTCTCCCCTCTCTTTAAGTCCTGGATCGAATCGATCGCAGGCGCGCATGTACCCGTTATGCCCGCGTCGCACACAAAGCGGTACTGCAGGTTGAGCAGTGTCGGCTCCAGCGTGGCACAGTCTTCGAGGCGTGAGTGTGTTGGGTCACGGTTGCGTGTGGTGGTGAGCCGTTCACTATCAAGCAACGCGGTATGTCAGGCTTCGGGGGGGCTTACCTATGTCTAGCCCGAGCATGGGCGCTCTGACGCGACCGATGGTCATCGTCACCGTGGCGTCGCGGACACCATTACCCTTGAAGTTGACCACACGCAACTGCGGCATGCGTCGTTAACACCAACCCCACGTCGTTCATACAGTGCGAACTCGGCCGAGCCTCTACTGGCAGTGACTAGAGTACGTACCAGCGTGCCGGTCTGGAACGGCTTACCAAACTGCGCGTGTGCCGGCGGCGGAAGCACGATTTGGGCGCTCCACACATGATTGTCGCCAAGCAGCTGCAGCGGGTCCCTGAACACTGCATTATTGCAGTGTAGACGGCGCGGGAGTGGAGTGAGTGTGCGCGCACAACAAGCTTTCTCAGCCCGAGCTTTGCCGGGTGTATACCAAAGCCAAGCAGAAGTGTGAGAATGGCCGCGAACAGGACGACGAAGATAACGGCGGCGAGAGAGCGGAGCCGCACGCGGTCCTCCACCGCGTCAAAGAATATCTGCATACACCAAAGCCCACATTAACGCGTTCTAGCAACCTCCCCCAAGGCCCATAACAAATGGGTGGAACGCAGAGAGGTACCGGGACAGTGAAGCGGCGGAGCGGCCTGGGGGCGGCTTGGCGGATACGTTCGTCCCACGACAGGCCCCCCTCCTGCCC
>CACVKS010000218.1:0-22145 GCA_902749335.1 Acanthamoeba triangularis
CATCTGCTGGTTAGTGACCCCCCAACCCTAATATGGAGCGCCCCAGAAGAGAGCCGTTCGCTTTCACTTCACCACCGCCCTTGGGTTTTGGAGCAAACACAAACGTTTCCTTTCGGACGGAAAGGAAAACGTTTCGGAAAGGAAAGAGCGCTACCGTTACTGCGAAGTTAACCACCTCCCTGCCCACCAAAACCTTCTCCTCGATTCGATTCGATTTGCCAGCTCCTTCCTTCTCCACCTCGAAGATCAACACGACCGTCATCTCTCACAGGGAGGGAGATCATGGAGCAATCGACATCGACATCTAGTTGTGTGGATGGCCGTCCTCCACACCCTTCTCCCTTGCCCTCAATCGCTCTGGCGCAGCCCGAGGAAGCACCCACCGCCACGAGGCCGCGCTCCTCCTCCTCGCTCCTCTCGACGTGTTGGCTGTTCGAGCCGCACGAGTGGAAACCGGCCATCTGCCGCAACTGCTTCTGCTCGCTGGTCGCCCACAAGCTCGACGTCGCGCCCGTCGCTCATCAGTCCGCCCTACTCAAGCCCGGCTCACGGCGCTCCCGGCGGATCCGCGTGCCCCACTACGAGACCTTCGAGTTCAAGCTGCGAGAGAAACAGGAGCAAGAGCAGCAGCCGCTCCAAACCCTCCACAAGCTGTCGCGCTCTCCCCGCGACGTGCCTGTGGCAGACGCACCGCCCAAGCTGGCCCAGCTCGAGAGCGAGGACATGCCCGCCGCCGCTGCCGCAGCTTCTTCGCACCCCCTCCCAGTGCCTGTGTCCGAGACCAGCAGCCACGCCACCGCCATCATCGACGGGGCAGGTGAAGCGAAAGGCGACGGCAACCAGGGCCATGGGAAAGAAGAACCGCAACACGGCGAGGACAAGGTGGAAGCCGAGGGCGAAGCCGGCGATGGTGAGGCGAAGGTCGAGAGCGCAGAGCAGAAGGACGACGTGGATGTCGTTGCGGCTCCCCGACCAGACGAGAAGGCGGTCGGTGCCGATGTGGGAGAGGTCGGCGCAGTGCAACCGGCGGCACAGGCGGAAGAGGACGATGCGCCTCAAAGGCTGCGGGAGGCCCTGGCGGTGATCGACAAGCTGCGCGCCAAGATCGCGCGCAAGAACGGGCGGCTGGAGGAGGCCGAGGAAGAGGTCGAAGAGGTGCGCAACACGCTCAAGAGCAGAATGTACGACCTACTCAAGGAAGCCGCCGAGACGGAGAAGTCACAGAAGCAGCTCATGGACGAGCGGACCCAGGCCTGGCAGGGCGAAAAGGAAGCCCTGGAGAAGCTGGTCGAGGACCAGGCTCAGGCTCTGCAGCGCGAGAAGGAAGCGCGGGAGAAGCTGGTCGAGGAGCAGGCCCAGACCCTGCAGCGCGAGAAGGAAGAGCAGCAGAAGCTGCGGGAACAGCAGGCCCAAGCCTGGCTGCGCGAGAAGAAAGCACTGGAGAAGCTGATCGAGGAGCAAGCCCAAGCCCGGCAGCGCGAGAAGGAAACGCACGAGCGGGCGATGGAGGAACAGGCCCAAGCCTGGCAACGCGAGAAGGAGTTCTGGATGCAGGAGACCTCCACCGTCAAGCGCGCCTTCACCCTGTTCAGGCGCCAGTCCATGATGGTCGTTCCGGTACACGCCAGATCGCCTTCATTCTTCTCTCTTCTTCATTCTTCGTTCTTCTTCTTTCTCTTAAGCTCAACGTCGCCGCGCGCAGGCCAAGCCACAACAACCGGAGCCCGTGCTGCCTCAAGTGGAAGCCAAGCGTGTGGTGCGTTTCCGACAGGCAACTTCGTTCTTTACCGTCTCCTGCGCTCTTGGCTGATGATACCGTGGTGCGCGTCAGACCTACGATGAGCAGGCCGTGCGGGCGTGCCAGAGCATCATCCGCAGCTGGCTGGCCCGACGGCGGGGCACCCGACTCATCACCCTCGGTAAAATAACCCCCCGTTTATCGCACACGCGCACACGCGCACATGAGTCTCTTGCTCTCTCGTCTGATGGTCAACTCTCCACGCTAGTGCGCGCCTACTCGGTGTCGCCCCATGCGAAGACGCAGAGGCGGCGCTTTGCCACCATCCGCGAGTTCATCCAATCCGAGCGAAACTACACCGAAATGATCCAACACGCCATCGAGGTAACCCCACCTCCCTCCTGACACGACGCACGGCACACACGCAACGCACAGACCACTCACCCGCGATCGTCCTCGTGAAGCACTACATGCTGCCGCTGCGGGACAAGGCGGAATTCGAGGCGAGCACGTTCTCCTGCGACGACGTGGAGAGTCTGTTCAACAACATGGAGATGCTGGCCATCATCTCCCAGCAGTTCCTCCAAGCGCTCGAGCAGCGGTTTGCCAGCACCGACAAATTCACCTGCTACGGCGACATCATCCTCAAGTGCGCCTGCCTTCTCCGTGTCGTTGCCGTGTCGTGTGTGTCGTGTTGCATGTCATGTGGTGTGTCTGACCAAGGAAACAATCGCAGGTTTCAAGCGGTGTTGCCGCTTTATTCGGTCTATTACCGTAAGTACGAGGAAACCAATGAGCAGCTGCTGCGCCTGAGCGAGAACGAGGAGTTCAGCCAATATGTCGACGTACCTGCCCCACTACCCACCACCAATCGCGTTCTTGCGCTCAGAATGTGGAGCCACTCACAACATCTCCCCAACGGCAGGAACTGCAAAAGAATTCGCCGTACAATCCCATGCTGGACCTCAAGGTCTACCTGTACCGACCGTGCCAGCGCATTCCCCAGTACAGCATGCTGCTCAAGCAGCTGCTCTCCTACACGCCCGGTACGACGCTCACTCACCCACTCGTGTGTGTGTGTGTGTGTGTGTGTGTGTGTGTGTGTGTGTGTGTGTGTGTGTGTGTGTGTGTGTGTGTGTGTGGTGCTCACGGCTGGAGTGTTCTCTCCTTTGGCAGGGGAGCATGTGGACTACACCAACATCATGACGGCGGCCGAAAGAATCCAGACGATTCTCGCGCTGCTCAACAGGCGCACCGAGGTCGAACACTCCAAGAGGAAGATGCAAGAGCTGCTGAGCAAAGTCACCGGTTCCTCCCTACTCCTCCCCCTCTTCCTCCTCCGTGTTCACGCACCGCTCGCCTCCTCGGCCCTGACTCTGACCCGGTGCTGGTGCGTGCGTCAAGGGTACGACAAGAATCTCGCGGATGACCGGACGCGGCGGTTCGTCGAGGAGGACGACTGGACGCTGCTCCTCAACGTGCACGCCGACCCGGGCAACACGAGGAAGCTCGCCAACACCACCACCAAGAGGTTGGTTCAACCTGCCCCTCTCATGCCATCTTCGTGCTCAACTTACTGTGTGTGTGGTGTTTGTGCTGTGGTGTGTGCGGTGTGTGGTGTGTGTGGTCGAAACAGCCTCATGTCGTTTGTCCGGCGGCCGAACTCCTCGACCGATCTGAAGACTGCACCCACGCCACAGCAGAGCGGGAGTCTGAAGGTGAAGCCCGTCCGCGTCTTTATCTTGTCGGACATGCTCCTGTACGCCTCCTTTCCCTGTGCATGTGCGGTGGTGTGTGTCGTGTGTGTCGTGTCGTATCTCATCAAATGTGTTCGGCGATCAGGTTCGCCAAGTCGCTGGGCAACGGCACCTATCGGTTCAAGTTTAGCATTCCGCTCGGCGGGGCGGTGGTGACGGAGATGCAGGGCAGCGACAACACGCTCCTGATTAGGGGCAAGGGGGGCGCGGACCGCTTCTTCCTCTTCAAGGACGCGGCCGAGCGACGCAAGTGGACCGCCAAGCTGTGGCCCATGATCCTCATGCTCAGCGCCGACGGCCGCGTAAAGCCCGACGTACGCCTCCAACCCAGCCTCTCGCCTTCCCTCGCTCGCGGGCCAACGTCTCACGCACGCACTCACACAACACACACAACACAGATGCGGCGAAAGATGAACCGGGGCCAACACATGCGCCTGACCCACATCGGGATGACCAACCTGATGAAGGTGTCGTTGGGCCAGGAGCTCGGCGAGACGCCCGAGCTAGACCACCCAGCGCTGGGCCTCGATGGCGAGACCTCCTTGCCCGGCGCCTCCAGCACTCGGCCGCCTCTGCCGGTCGTGGCCGCGCTGGCCCTGAGCGGGATCTCAGCCGAGCCCCCGGCCGAGGCGGTGGTCGAGACCCCGGCGGTGCTGCTGAGCTCGCACACGAAGCTGCTCTCCCCGCGCTCTCCGCGCCCACCAGCAGTGCCCGTGCCCACCAGCGCCGCGGGGCCAGGCGACGCTGACGGAAGCAAGGAAAAGAGCAGCAGCAGCAGCAGCAACAACCAAAACGACAAAGAAGAGAACGACGCCGGCGGCGGTAGTAGCTCCGACAGGGGAGGCAGCAGTGTAGGGGAGGGGAAGGACGAGAGAAGGGAGAGGCGTCAGTCCACCGCGCGGCGGAAGGACGAGGACGAGGAGCAGTACGACTCGTCGCCGAGGAAGCGCGAGCGCACCCGACGCGACAAGAAGCTGCCGCCGGTCCTCAGGGGCAGCGACCGCGACCGCGACCGCGATCACAAGCGCGTGCACGAGCCGCGGTCGCGTGAGGGTGCCGACGCCGCCGGCAGCCCGGCGAGGCCGCCGCCCAACAGTCTAGCGAGGCCGCCGCACCCGAACTCGGCGTGGCTCGCGGCCGACCATGACGGCGACCGGAGCCGTCCGCGCCGGACGGAGGAACCGTCACCATCAGCGTTGATGTCGCGGCGGCTCAGCACCAGCAGCATCCGGTCCGACGGGCGGCAGTCCGACGGCTCGCGCGCCTCGCGGCCCGCCAAGAACCCCTCGTCAAGCAAGTACGCCACACTCACCGGCAGGATTCATGGTAGCGGCACCGGCGGAAGCACCACCACCAGCAGCAGCAGCGCCAGCAAGGAGCGAGACAAGAAGACGGCCGGCACGAGCCGCTCGCATATTGTGGGTGGGCGTACGGCGGGCAGATCGGGCGGCGAGGACGGCTCGCGCAGCTCAGAGATCAGGGCAACCGAGGGGTTGGTGCGCAAGAGAACGCGCAGCAACAGCTTCGACGAGGCAACGATCCAGCGCTTCGTCGAGGCCGCGAAGCTGGCGACGAATCGTAACAACAGTACCACCGCCAGCAGTGCGCTCATCAAGACGACTGCAGGTGACAGTCACCGCAGCCCTCGGCGTAGGTCCCTCAAGCGCAGCAACAGCGCCAGCGATCTCACCCCTTCCGGCGGCGCCTCGCCTCGCACCGACGACGACGATGAGGACGGAACCGATGAGCTCTTGGTCGAGCCCGAGGAAGACTCTCGGAGGAAGAGGAGGAGCAGGGTGGAACGGAAGAGCTCCACAGCCACAGACAGGCGCGACTCCAGGGCAGGCCCGCGCGGCTGATGTCAAGGACGGGCGCGCCCCGTTGCGGTGGGGTGAAACGCCGTTTTTTTCAATTCGTTGTTTTGTTTTGTAGAGGCCTCCACTATTACTACCACTTCGTCATCAAGACGCGAGGACGTCCCTCAACTTCTCGGGCTTGTTGGTGGGCAGCTTGCAGGTGAAGTTCTCGCACACATAGGCCGTGGCTGCTCCGTCGATGGGCTTCATGTCTGCAGCGGGCGTGTGTTGTGTGGGGTGAGACGTCGACTCTAGGGCATGGATTGATACTAACGAAGTGTACCCTTCATCACGGCGCGGTAGGAGGAGAGGAAGTCTTGTCCTTCGCGCCCGTCGGCATAGAGCAGCACCCGATTGGGGATGAAGTGGGACCGCACCTCCTTGAGCAACGCGGCCGTGTCCTCCGCCTTAACACCCCAGCACTCAGTGAGCAATGCAGGCAGAGGGCGGGCGGTAACGAATGTGAACACAGCGGAGGGCGGCGTACGTTCGGGTCACCGGCAATGACGATCTGCTTGGCCGTGGCTCGGCTGAAGTCGAGCGAACACAACATCTGCGGCACCATCAACGGTGCATCTTTGGCGGGGCACACCGTGAGTTGAAGTAGGGGCTGGTGGTGATGACGGTGGGCGGGCGTGATGCGTGCGTACTGATGATGGGTCCCTTGCACGAAGAGAAGGTGGCCTCGGCCTTCTTGTACCAGTCATCGCTTCCCGTCATGTGCCACAGGCGCACCAGGTTCATGGCTGAGATGGCTGCGCAGGGGTACACCGGTCCAGTCCAGTTCAGGCGAGTGAGGAAGGGACAGAGACAAGCCGCATTGGCGCAGGCAAAGGGGAGTACAGTTGCTCGAGGGCTCAGCGCCGTCTTGATCATCGCGCACGCGTGCAAGCAAAGAAGGGTCGTCTTTGGCAGTGTTGAAATAACCACCTGGTCCAACCGACCCTGACGTCAGACCCGGTGTTGTAGTTGCTGGGCGAGCGAGGGCGGTAACACAGGTATACCTGTTGAAGTGTCGTAGAAGAGGTCATCCTGCCGGTGTTGTAGTCTGACCGCCCACCGCAACCAGCGCACCTCCGCCGATGCCTCGTATAGATCTGTCAACTACGGTCAGGCCTTGCGCAAGTGTGCCGTGTGCCGTGTGATGTGTGTGTGTCGTTACCCAGTAGAGCTTGGATCATGAAGGAGTAGTCTTCGGAGAAGCCGCGGACGTTGCCGCGCCCATTTCTCCATGTCCTGTACAGTATGGCCTCCTGATCGTCAAAGAGCTGATCCCTGATGAACTGCGCACATTTGCTGGCCGACTCCGCGTAGCGCTTGTCGCCCAGCACCTCCGACGCTCTGGCATAGGCCGAGATCATGAGTCCTGCAGAAGAAGAAGAAGCAGAAGAAAGAGACCGATGTCAAAAGAGCGCAACGAGGAAGAAATCGCTGTGATAAGAGGACATACCGTTCCAAGATGTGATGACCTTGTCATCGAGGTGAGGTCGCGGTCGTTTGTCTCGTTCGTGCTTGAGCTTTGCCTTGCTCTCCACCGTCAGCTTGTCGATGTAATCCACCTTGAAACCAAACTCCAATGCCGTCTCCTCTGCGGTGAGCTTCTCGGCCAGCACGCTGTTGATACACATACCAGAGAGAGAGAGAGAGAGAGAGAGAGAGAGAGCGTTCAGTCAAAGAGAAACTGCACGTCAAGACAAGCAAGCGCGACTCACTTCTGGTGCTTGAGCTCGCCTTGAATGTCTGCCGACGCTGGCACGTTACCCTCCGGCAACACTCTGTGGGACGAAAGAAGTGCAAATAGCGTCAGGGTTCCAACAGCAGAGGAAACACACGCGGAAGAGGGCACACGTACCCATAGCGGTGAGCGAAGATCTTGCCGTCCTGCTCCCCGAGGGCTTTGATAACCTCGCTGTACTCCCACACGTAGAACGCGCCTTCCACCTTCTCGTTGCTATCGGGCGATACCAAACTATCGGCGTCTTCGGCGCTGTAGAACGCTCCTGCGCCGTTATGGTGGGTCACGTGTGTGTGTTGTGTGTGACCCAAGACTGTCGAAGGAACTGTATGGCTGTTACATACCCTCTGGCGAGGTGATCTTGGTGGTCACATATTCGAGCACGTCCTCAGCCACGTCGGCAAACACGGGCTCGTCGGTGATCTGATAGGCGCTCAAGTAGGCCATGGCCAACTGCGATTGGTCGTATAGCATCTTTTCGAAACTGCGTGGATGACAACGATGCGACATCAGGGACCCTCACTTGGAATACATAAGTCAGCCAAAACGATGAAACGAGAGGAGGAGAGACGCGCACTGGGGGACCAGCCAATCTGCAGTGACGCTGTATCGGTGGAAGCCGCCATCTGACGGTGATGACGCGTTATCGCAGATGCACTTGATTGGCGCAAAGAGCGAGGTGAAGGAGGTAAGGGTACCAATGTGGTCGTAGATGCCTCCCCGGGCCGTCTTGGTGAGTGTGACCAGGGCCATGTCCATCGCTTTGGTGGCCTTCTCGTTCAACTCGAGCCCCTCCTTCCGGTGCCCGTACACGCGGAACAGGAAGTTCAAGATGGCGGGCCGTGGGAACTTTGGCGCCCTGGTGAAGCCGCCGTGCTCTTCGTCGTACGACTCTGCCAAGCTTTTGAGCGCCACGTCGTAGGCTCTGTACAAGCGAATAAAGTTACAGACAGTGAGCTCGTGAAACACATTTTCAGATGCAGGAGCTTGAAGAGGCACATTTCGATGGAGTCGTCGTCGATTCCCTCCACCTCCTTGCCGGCAACTGTCATGTACTCCTGGAGAGCGTGTGCCGTATTGTCTGCCTCGGCCTTGAGCTGATCTTGCTTCTCTTTCCACACCTTCAGAAGCGATAAAGAATGAAACGTGAGAGCAAAGACGACACATCTGCTATACCCACAATATGCGCCGCACCTTGTCCACGTTTTGGATGAGCGTGTCGAAGCCCGGACGGCCGTACTTGGAGGTGGGGGGAAAGTAGGTTCCGCCCACTAAACATGTGGTAGTGGCGTGGCGGCGGGGTTTGGTCAGTAACTGGTGAGCAGAGCGCAGGCAATGGACGTGCGGCACTCACCGAGCGGCTTGAGGTCAGGCGTCAGAAACACACTGAGCGGCCAGCCGCCATGTCCGGTCGTTGCGGTGACATAGGTCTGGAGCGGGTAAGCAATGCGCGTGGACAGGTGGTAGAGGCAGAACTTGGGATCACTGTACCATGTACAACCGGTCGACATCAGGGCGCTCCTCACGGTCAACTTTGATAGAGACGAAGTTGTCGTTGAGCAGCCGCGCTATCTTCTCGCTCTCGAAACTCTCTCGCTCCATGACATGGCACCAACTGAAAGACGAGTAGGGTGAGTTGCCATTCGGCAAGGTAGATGGCAACAAACAACAAGCGTGTGGGCACGTCACTGGCAGGTCGAGTAGCCGATGGAGAGGAAGATGGGCTTGTTCTCCCGTTTCGCCTTGACGAACGCCTCCTCGCTCCAGGCATACCTGAGGGCCCATACTGGGTGTCAGCAAGCAGCACCCCTCTTACAAGAAACAAGGTGGTGCAGGCACCAGTCGACCGGGTTGTGCTTGTGCTGTAGTAGGTAGGGCGACTTCTCTGCCGCCAGTCTGTTCTCTTTGCGCTGAGGAGGAACCGCAGCAGGTGTAGCGGGAGCGGTGGAGGGGTGAGGGGGCGGCCCGCCACCCCTGGACCCGGTAGTGGCAGCAGCCGTAAAGTTGCGGCGTGAGTAGAGGCGGGCTGCCACGGTGTGCTTGCGCAGCGGGCGAGCAACACCCGAGCGCGCAAGAAGTCGGCCACTGGCACCCACAAGAGGGGCGCCCCCAGCCAAGTAGCGTCGCATCTTCGTAATGAGCTGTGGCCTTCCTTCGGGGCAGCTGTTGTTTTGTCTGCTGCTTTGTTTTCCGTTGCTTTTGCCTGGAGTTTGCCAAGAGGGTCAAAGCTAGCTCTTGTGCTGCATTTTTCGCCTTGTTCTGTACACGGGGCTTGTGCGTGAGCTTCATGAAGTGAGAGGGCTACTTGGCCAGCTGCTGTAGCTCCACGGTCTTGCTCTTGATCCGTTCATGCGTTGCCTCGGCCTCGCACGCTGCGTTGTCTCGGTCTGGTGTTGCAAACGGATAGCGTCAGATTGACCTATGCATCCTCATGAGGGTGGCACGTGTACCTCGCTGTACAAGTCCCTCGGCCTTTTGCTTGGGTAAGTGGATGAAGAAGTCACCGGCACAGTACCAGACCTTCGACTCTGCGTCTGGCTTGGCCAGGTACCCGAGTGCCTGCTTGTTTCGCTCTTCGCGTATCTCGTAGTTCCTCAGCTGCATGCAAACAGGACGGTGAGCGCGCATGTTCGGAGGTTGCCAGAAGTAGTACTTACCGTTTGCTTCTCGGTGGCGATGTCTTCGCGAAGAGCCTCATACTCGATCGCCTGATCAATCGATAATCGCGACATAATCACAGCATCTCGTTCTCGCTCCAGCTCTTCCGGCGTCTTTTTTGGGCGCGTTGTGGCTGGTGATGGAGCCTTCCCCGACACCAAGAAGCCGCGCTTCATCTCGTGCAAAGGTTCGATTTGCGCGCAGCAGATCGGGGAGGAAAAGTTCTTGAGAAAATACAAAGAAAAGAGACAAAGGTCTCGCAATTGCATCCCGTTGCATTCTTGACCACAGCTGAGCTTCCCATTTCACCAATCGTTATGCAGGTAGCGGCCCGTATAAGTTCCTAGATAATCAGGCCATTCATAAATGCAGATATATCTAACATAATCACCTCTTAGGTGGACGAGACTCCGGCTGAGGGGGTGCAGTTCTTGTGCTATTTTTTCCACACACGAGTTGAATTCAGGCTCCCAGGTACTGCATTCTCTTGCGATTAATTATTGTCCAATTAATCGGACTCAATCGTTCATCAAATGGGCATCAGAGTTGGAGTCTCTTGCTCGTCTCTTCAACTATCCTCTCCACTACAACAAAGAGGAGCATGATCCGGAGGTACAGCCCGGCGCTAGACCTCTCTTTCTCTGCCCTGCTCACCATAATGGTTGTATTCATCTCTCTCAAGTGTCCGTTCTTGACTGTCACGCTTCCGTCCGAGAAGGCGGCAGCCGACATCGCGTCTCGCTCGGTGTTGATCAAGTAACCCTTCCCCTTTTGCCGGTCGTCTTGGTCGGCAAATGCTCTCTTACTCACGTTCGTTGTTCCGTGCACCTGCAGAGGGTTCTTCGAGAAATGGGGCGAAGGTAAGACATACGAAGAGCTGCTCGCTTCCCTGGACAAGTACCCCAAGGAAAAGATGGTAATCTACACACTCGCCATCATCTCCATCAACAAACATGTGCCTGTCTAGGAGATTGTATTGCCTTACACCAACTTGGCGTGCTCTCATCAGGAAATCTACGGTGCGGCGGACAAGTCCTTCAAGTTTGTGGTGGATGGGTTCGGCCGCAAGTACGATAACGCCGAGCGTATCGAGATCATGAAGCGCTTTGCCTCCCTGCCTCTCCATGGTTCCCCTTTCTTCCAATTGCAGAACGCGAGCGCATGCGCCCACCTGCGTTTCAACTCACAGCGTGCACTTCATATCTTACACCAGGCAAGATTAGCCTTGAGGAACCAGACAACCGATTTTGGATCGTTGAGGATATTGGCAACAACGCACCCAAGGACATGCCGCCTCGCAAGATATACTTCGCTCGCCAGGTCCTTCGCACCCTCGACCCCTTTGTGTGTGGCATTATCGCACCACACAGGGTTGCGTCTGGGCCTTACTCACGCAAGACCTCCCATGTTAGATTGCCGAGGGAGAGGGCCGAGTCGCCATTGACAAGTACTCGCTTAAGAAGAGAGGCTACCTCGGCACCACCTCGATGAGCAGCGAGTGGTCCCTCTTGATGGCGAACCAGGCGCTCGCGCGGTCGGGCAGCTTCGTGTTTGACCCGTTCGTGGGCACTGGTGCGCGTCCTACCGGCCCACAACACGGCAACTTCTTTCGCTGGTGAAGCCATAGACTAACACGTGCGAGTGTCGCGTGTGCATCTTGACAGGAAGCATTCTGGTGGGCTGCGCTCATTTTGGAGCGATGACCATCGGCGGCGACATCGATCCGCGCGTGCTGCGGGGAGATACCAAACTCAATCAGCAAGTCACAGGTCTCAACACTCCGCTCCACTATTTCTCATCCTCGTTGGTGTGATAATAGTGCTAGTGCTGACATTTCTCACTTGCTTGTCCGTTCCCCGGCAGATGGATCCACAAACATTTTCACAAACTTTGCGCAGTACAAGATGGACGACAGGCTTGTGGACTTGGTTGCGTGCGATGGCTCTCGTCCCTGCTGGAGGCGCAACGCGCAGTGGTATGATGCCATTGTCGGCGATCGTACGTTTCCTCCCCCCCCCTCTGCTGCTGAGTGTACCGTTGCCCATCGCGGGTGGCAGGACACCGTTGACCAATTTTCATCACCTCCAGCGCCATACGGAGTGCGAGCTGGAGCGCGTAAGATCGGCAAGAAGGTCAAGCGGAAGGTCAAAGAGGCTCGCGTCGATCTGTACGCCCGCCACCCCAGCTGCAAGCCATTCCTCCCGGTGTAGTTCTTCTTTTCACTGTGTTCATGCTCATCCTCGTTTCTGCAGCGACCTGCCCCACATCCCTCAGTCCGTGCCCTACGATGTGCCGGACGTGTTGCGAGACCTGCTCGTTTTCGCAGCGCAGACGCTGGTTATGGGCGGACGACTCGTCTATTGGCTGCCCACCACCGATCAGTGCGTGCCCCTCCACTTCGGCTGGCTAGATTTAGCGCCCCTAACCGCGGCTTGGGCAGGTACAAGGACAGCGACGTTCCGCTTCACCCCTGCCTCAAGCTGCTGGCCAACTCCGAGCAGGTGCTCTCCATGCGCCTGCGACGAAGGCTGATCACGATGGAGAAGATCATGGACTTTGATCCCTCTATTCATTCCGATATCACCGTACCCCTTGCCCTCTCTTTGCTGGCCATGCGTGTGTGTGTTGCGTGTTGCGTGTACTGGGTGCTGACTGCGGGTGCTTGCAGGTCACCTACGGAGAGGACGCTGAAGGTCCGGCTCACGCCCACGTGTCGGACTACTTCCTCAAGCGCAAGCAGTTCGCCGAGGACAAGAAGGAGCCCCATGCAAGCAAAGATGAGACGTCCTCCTCGTGAGTGAGATAGCGTGCAAGCAGCAACTAAAGGCTAAGTAGGTCTATTGAAATGTTGTGCTTTTGGTCTGTCTGCGAGACAAGCTCTTAGCGTAGCGCGCCAAATGGGCGGACCGGGGGGGGGGAGGGCAAGAGGTCCGTCAGCCTTGCTTGTAATAGGTACGGCCGCTCGGGTTGGTGTAGGTAGCACTTCCCTTGCCATTGTTGTAGTAGGTCGAGCCGTTCGGGTTCGAGTAGTAGTAGCTGCCGTTCGAGTTCGAGTAATGATACGAATTGGAGTTTGCGGCGGAGGAGCCATAGTCACGAGAGCAATAGTGATTGCCCTGTTTTTGCAAATGGCGGGGACCATCATTTCTTGAAATGGACTTACTGGTGGAGACGAGAGGTACTTACCTGAGAGTTAGTTCCTGATCCAGTGTACGAGTACCCCCTGTTCGACATGTCGAGACACAGTAGCTTCTTCTTGCCTTTTGGTGTTTGCCACCTTTTGGGCGCCAAAAAGGTCCCGTGTCGCTTTTCCATATTCTGTCGACATCTTCTTCGTTGGGCCCGTTCCTCCAGGGCGGAAGAAGCACGGCAGTCTGTCGGTTGTTCGTCGGCCTCCTGAAGAGGCAATGCAATTCGGTGGTGACGGATCGGCTCCCCAGCCTTCCAGTAGTATTGCCAGGGGTTCATACCCTCTAGTTATGGTGACCGCTATCTTACATTAAAAAATAATTTCAGTTCCGTTTCTTTTTAAAACGTTGATGGAGGGCAGCGGGACGGAGGTGGATGGAAAAGGTGAAGATGGAGAAGGGGGCGAGGGCACGCATCGATTGGACGGTTCGCGGCGCAGGGAGGTAGGCAGAAGGCGGGGGGAGGCAATAACCAAGGAACTACGGGGGGAAGATGAAGATGACGAAAGCGATAGCGAAAACGGAAGTGGATCCGACAGCGAGGACCAAGACGAGGGAGAATTGATTTTTCTCGAGGGAAACGAAGCGGCGTACGTAAAACACATCTACAACCGGGAGAGTGTCTTGTTGTCCAGAAAGGAGGACCGCATCCTCCTCGAGAGGTTGCGTCTTGCGGGGCGAAAGAGCGAAAGCGAAGTGGGGGCGAAGAACGAAAACGATGAAGCAGACATAAAGCGGCACAGTGAAGACGAAGGACTGTTGCGACGTCATCCGCTCCGCGCCAAGGCCACAGGGTCGGCTCCGTCATCGCCACTCTCCCCGCCGCGATGGGTGCGGGGCGAGCGGGGTCACCAACGGCGGGACAGCAGCGATACCCCTGAGGGGCAGCAGACCCAGCTGAACCGAACAATCAGCTTTGTGCGAAGAGCCCAACCCCAACCTTCGGCGCTCCGGCAAGCAGACGACTGACGGAGCACAACGGGCCAACGTCTTCCAAGCGCCTGTGTTTGAACACAACTGTCCATAAAACTCCTAGGGAGTGAAGCCCAACCCGCAGCTATGGTGCTGGTTTGCTGGCGGCGCTGGGCTTCTGCGGTACGCCCAGGGCGAGTGCGTGTGCGTGCAAGTTTTCTGCGCGGGTGCAGCGCCAACCCAAGGCAGACCTGGAGAAATGTGGCTGGCAGCAGGGAGGCAGCAACCCCGGGTGAGCCCTCCTGACCGGTAGACAGCTCCGTCACCGGGAGTGGAGGCGCAGTGTTGAGCCACCGTTACAGGCAAGGGTGGTCCCACAGTTGCTGGTTGGCTGACCAGCGTGTAACCGCCCATCAGGGGCTTAGCTCTGCCGGTATGGGCCGCCAATGATGCAACTCACGAGGTGGCGGCAAGGAACCGCGTGCCCGCTTTTCGCCTGCTGCAGACTACAGACGAAAGTGTGGGAGATCGAAAATCCTCGACTTGGCGTACTTAGCCTTCTCCAACCAACCTGCAGGAACGAACACACTGACGCCCTGTTGCGGCACTACACAGGTCACTCGCCAAGGCTCCTTGAACACCGATTCTAGAGGATGCAGGAGCAAGCCCAGCATTCGAGGTTTTGCCTGTTCCTCTGCGGTCTCCTCGCCCTGTGCATTCTGCCGCACCTTGGCCAAGGTACATTGCATTCTTTTCTTTTTTTTCTTATACTTTATTTTTTACTTTATTTTCTTTTCGTCCATAGAGTCATCACTCTTGGCTCTTTGCTGTGACTGACCACCAGGATATACGTTGCAGGGGCGTTTACGCTGACCCTCCTGCACACGGCCAACACGGATTCGCAGGTGCTGGCCGTGGGTCAGTTCAATGGCCCATGCGCCCCTACAAATGCGACCAGCGGCAACAGCTCCTACGTGGCCGAACCGACCAACCTCCCGTGCATAGGAGGCGTGGCACGGAGGACCGCGCTCATCAAATCCATTCGCGCCAGCGTAGAGAACTCCCTCCTGATTGACGGCGGCTATCTCTTCACAGGCATGCCCGCTACCCCTCCACTTATGTGTGAGCTGTGCGTTTAGTCGCTAAGTCTTTCTTCTCTTCAAATCGCAGGCTCCGTGTTTTGGACGCTCTTCGGCACGGAGATGCTGGGGCAATACTACCATGAGATGGGTACGCGCGCAGCTTTCACACTTGCCCTGGGGTGACTGTCACTGCGCATGTTGGACTCAAACAGCGCTTGGTCGTCGGAACGACACAGGCTACGACGCGATCAAGATTGATCTGTTCGAGTTCTTTGGTGGCGTGGATCAGGTGCCGCACCTTTGCCTTCACACAGTGACCTCAAGTGGTATTGCAAAGTTTTTGCTGACGGAGTGTCGCTTGTCGTGCAGTTGGCGAAGTTCATCCAGCTGGTGCCCAACACTCAGGTCGTCGCGGCCAACTTGGTGGGCAAGAATGACTCCCGACTGGCTAACGCGACGATTGTGCCCTATGCCGTCTTCACCTTTGCCAATGGCGACAAGGTAGGCTTGCCTCCTCTCCTTCTCCACACCACCAGTTAGCGTGTTCGTATGTTACTCACCACACCAATCGCTCCAGGTTGGCTACGCGGCTACTTTGGTGGCTCAAGTTGGAACACGTTTCGAAGACTCCCGGTCGATCGTACGCTCACGCCTGGAACCGCATTGAAGAGAGTTCGCCACTCATCCCCCCTCTTTTGTGGTTACTCTGTTGTTCTGCACAGAACTCCTTCAGCGAGTTGAGTGGCATGCTCCAGGCCGTGGGCAGCATGTTGAACCAAGGGGGTTCGTGCGCGTTGCCTCTCCCAACAATACGCTACATGGCGGTACGTGGTGCTGATCTCTGCCGATTGAAACAGTAAACAAGATCATCGTCTCTGTGAGCGACGTGAGCGTGCTCGATTCGGTCATCAATTTCGTGCCGGGAATCGACATTGTGATACTCCCCAACACCCTCTATGCCAATGACGAAGGTACGACAACCTCGTGCGCCTGCAAGTCTTACATGCACGTCACTCACACACGTCTCACGTTTTATGTGGTGGTGGTGCGCGTGTGTGGTGTGTTCCCAGGCGTGCATGAAGTGGTACAGGGAACCTATCCTCAGGTCAAGTACATGGCCTGGGCCGGTTCTGAGGCGGCTCCACAACCTCTCCTCGTCGTGGCCTCGGGTACCTTTGGCCGGCGGCTGGGAAGGTATGTGCCCTATACTGCATGATCTCTCTGTCTGTAGGTCGGTTGACCGACTTGACGTCTCCTCTTTTGATGTGCTCAGGCTCGACGTGACGTTCGATGAGTACGGAGTGCTGGCGTCGTGGAATGGGGAGTCCATTCAACTCGATGCGACGGTCGACGCCGACCCCAGCATCCAGGAGCAGATATTAGCCCAAATGGACGAAGTCCGCGCCTCCTCCAGCAAGGTCGTCGGCGAAGCAGCCATCGACATTGAGTGGCAGGTACGGTGGGGCCGGAAGATATTACCCCCTCGCCTCGCCTCGCTTGTCCCTGTGCTCACAGCCACCACAAAAACGCATAGAACTCGTGCGTCTTCGGCGAATGCGCCATCGGCGGCTGGATTGCCGACGTCTTTCGCAACGCGACGGGAACTCAGATCGGGCTGGTCAACGGCGGCGCAGTCTAGTGCGTGCCCACCACCACCACCTCATATGAGGACTACTAACGCCTGGTTGTGCAGTGGTCCGTTCAGGAAAGGGAGCATCACGCTCGGCGAGTACCTGGTGGTGTTTCCCTTTGGCTGGGATTTCCTGTTCACTCTCAGCCTCAAAGGTGAGGACCTCATCGCGGCCCTCGAAAACTCTGTATCCCTGGCCGACCAGACCTACCTGCCCCTTAGCGCTGGCGTGGGTCGATTCCTCTCGGTTCGCACTTCGCACTTCCACTTCCTCTCTCTCTCTCTCTCTCTCTCCCCCCTCTCTGTCTTGTTGACAGTTCCTTGACAGGTGGCAGGCCTGAAGTTCACTTGGAACCCTACCTTGCCAGTCGGACAGCGGGTCGTGGACGTATGGGTGGAGGGCGGTGATGGCAAGTGGGGTATCCTAGACCATCAGCGCTACTACTCCATCACCACGCTGGACTTCATCGCCAAGGGAGGCGACAGCTACGAGGCACTCGCCGCCAGTGCCGTCAGTCCGACCAGCTCGCAGCTTACAGCCGCTACGGTACTGCTACGCGCGTGGCGTCTATTACCTTCCTCTTTTTGCTCGCAGCGTTTCCTCACTTGTTACGCGCTCGTTCAGGCCATCGAGGCAGCCCTGGCCAAGTCGTTCGCCGAGCCGATCTTTGCCGAGGTGGATGGCCGCATCGCTCACTCCAACGGCACGCGCATGACCTGCGTGGCACCCGATCAGCGTATCTGCTCCAACAACGGGTACTGCAAGGGCGGAGTCTGCCAGTGCACCGCGCCCGAGGCCGCTGGTACCTGTCCACCAAGCTTGTCACGTCAGCATTTAGTTTATTCACTCACGCGCAACACACAGGGCCGTACTGCATCTTCGGGGCGAAAACGAACAGCACGGGCGGCTCCGACGTGACCGGCATGGTGGTGGGCATCGTCGTGCCGGTGGTGGTCGTCGTGGTTTGCGTGCTGCTCGCCGCCTTGGCGCTCTGCGGCTTCCTCATATTCCGCGTCACCAAGAAGAAAAAGGAAGAGTGGTACGTACACGTGTCCTCCCCACGCAGCTTTCACTGGCCTCGCCTGACCGTGTGCCTCGTGTGCGTCGGGTGTTGTGTGTCGTGTGTGTTTTTGGTGACACTAGGGACATCAACTTCGACGAGCTGGAGCTAGACCACAAGCTGGGCGAGGGCTCGTTCGGCGAGGTCTACAAGGGCAAGTGGAAGGGGACCGAGGTGGCGGTGAAGGTTATGACGCCGGGGCTCGTCACCAAGGAGATGAAGCTCAACTTCCACTCGGAAATGCGGGTCATGAGCGCCCTGCGCCACCCCAATGTGGTGCTCTTCATGGGAGCTTCCTCCAAGCCACCGCGCATGTGCATCATCATGGAGTACATGGCCCTCGGCTCCCTCTACGATGTACGTGGCTCCTCCTGATCATTCCGATGCATGTGCGGTTGTCGTGCGTTGCGTCCAATGCGTTGTTTTCTATCATTTAAGGTGTTGCATAACGACCTGGTACCCTGCATACCCATGCCACTGTCGCTCAAGATCGCGCTGAGAGCAGCCAAGGGCATGCACTTTCTCCACTCGTACGTCGAGCTGCCGTAGAACGAGGCGATACAGCCGTACCCGCCGCCTGGCTGTTTATCTTTTGTGCGTCTTTCATAACAGGTCCGGCATCGTGCATCGCGACCTCAAGTCCCTCAACCTGCTCTTGGACTCCAAGTGGAACGTCAAAGTGTCCGACTTTGGTACGGCCGCTCTAGTTTTCTCTCCTCGCCTGTGGTCTGCGCCGCAAGAATGACGGCTCACGCCTCGCGATTGGTGAGGATTAGGGCTGGGCAAGTTCAAGGACCAGATAAAGGCGTCGGACAGACACATCGGCAGCATCCCGTGGACCGCGCCCGAGGTGCTCGCCGAGCAGCCGGCCGTGGACTACATGCTCGCGGACATATTCTCCTTCGGGGTGGTCCTCTTCGAAATTGCCACGCGGCGCAATCCATACGAGCATCTCAGGTAACTGGGGTAGGCCGGAGGCCGCCTGTGAGGGGTGGTGGTGGTGTGTGTGGCTAATGCGGCCTGGGGCGGGACAATAGTGCGGCTGCGATTGCCGTGGGCGTGCTGAGGGATGACATGCGACCGACAACGCACATAGACGAGGATCTGTTAAAGGAGGTGCCCGAGCCCTACCTCGGGCTGATGCACAACTGCTGGGACACGGACGCCAGCCTGCGCCCCACATTCCTCGAGGTCATGACCCGCCTGGAGTCCCTTGCCGAGGACGAGTCCCCATCGACGGGCTCGTCCTACCCGATCAGCAGTACCGCCTCGTTCCGCCCTCCGCCCCACGCCTCTCTCGGCAGCGCGCGAAGCGACAGTTCCGGCGGCGGCTACGGCGAAGAATGTCAGGAGTTGTCGGAGATTGAGAACGATCGCCCACAGCGTACGTGGCCACTCTCAGCCTCGCCCCAATTCGACCGCAGCTCACACCAGCGTCTTGCTGTTGCGTGATGTGACGCGCCCACAGTGGGCGCCGGCGGCGTTAAACCGCCGCGTGGAGAGGTGGTGATCGGCTTCTCCGACATAGCCAACGGCGACGCCCTGTGGGATTGGAACGCGGCGGCCATGCGCGACGCGACCCTCACCCACAACGACATCTTGCGTGACCTCATGAAAAAGCACGGGGGTACGTCTGGCCGTCATCAGTCATTCCCTGCACCCCAATCGGGTGTGGCTTGGTGAAGTCGCGTTTTGCGCTGACATTTCGAGTCCCGGTCCACGCAGGATACGAGGCAGTATTGACCGCCATCGGGAACCACGGCGAGGGCTCGTTCTGTGTCGCCTTCCAGAAGTCGATCGATGCCGTCCGGTGGGCCACCGACGTGCAGAACGCACTGCTCAAGGCAGAGTGGCCGGAGGTGCGCTGCTCGTATTCCATTTTCCACTATTTCTCGCATGGATGGCGCAGCTCGAGCTCACAACCACGTGGGACAGGAGCTTCTCAAGTGCCCAGCTGCGGCGGAGGAGTGGGGCAATGCGAGCGCTGGCCTTCTGTTTCGTGGGCCTCGCGTACGGATGGGCTTCCATCTTGGACGGCCTAAGGTCGTTCGAGAACCTGTCTACCGCTCGACGCAATACGCTGGTGCGTGCGTCTGTCGCGACATTCACGCGACACTCCGCAACCCCTCTAACCTCTCGCTACCGACAACCAGGCGTGGCGGTCAAGTGCGCGGCCAAGCTGGCCGCTGTGGCACAGGGTGGCCAAGTGCTGGTGACAGACTCGCTGCGGAGGGACCTCGACGCCACCGGCACCGACAGAGCGCTCCTCAAGCGACTCCAACCCGCTGGGACGCTCGACCTGCTCACATCCACAGGTAACGTTACCCGCGGCAGCTTTCAAGGGCACGAGCGGTGGTGCACGGACTCACCTTTGTTCTCGATGGTCCATGCAGACCAAGAGCAGTTCTTCGAGTTGAAAGTGGAGGGACTGGAGGCGCGCTTCTTCCCCAAGACGTCTACAGGCTCGCACACTTCTGCTTCTTCTTCTTCAGCCTTGGTGCCCGCCAGTGATTCCCTGGGGCACTCGTCGGACATGCGGACGGCCACCGATCTCCTGAGTTCGCGCAGGGGCACGTCGTACATGGTAGGTCAAACTCGGTGTCGTAGCGTGTGTGTGGGTCGCTGTGGCACCAAACTTCCTAACCTTAACTTGCTCTCGCTCTTCGCGGACGCCAAGGAAACATGTGGGGACGACGGGACTGCAGCCGTGCGGACATACAGGGACGCGGCCAAAAAAGAGGAGGAGGACCACTTCACGCCGCCCACCTCCGACTCCTCCGCAGGCTCCGCCACCTACGCCCTTTGGGACAATAAGGAGGTGTTCCTTACCAGCGCCAACCTCTGTCGGTACGGCAGCCGCCCTCTTCGCCATCGCCATCAACGCAATAACGCTTCCGCTTTTCGGTTTTTTGTGCCCTGTGCGCCGTGTGAACCCTGTAAATGACAGGTGGATCATTGATTACGAGGACCTGGCTCTGGGAGATCAAGTGGGCACCGGATCATACGGCCTGGTCTACCTGGCCAAGTGGAAGGGCGTGGAGGTGGCCGTGAAGCGGTTCATCAAGCAGAAGCTCACCGAGCGACTCATGCTCGAGTTCCGCGCCGAAGTGGCCTTCCTCTCCGAGCTGCACCACCCCAACATCGTCCTCTTCATTGGTGCGCCGCACACCCAACCTCGTGCTCACCTGCGCCACCACACGCTCACACGCCCACTCGGCACAGGGGCCTGTGTGCGGAGCCCCAATCTGTGCATTGTGATGGAGTTTGTGAAGCGAGGCTCGCTGCGCACGCTCCTCTCCGACGCGACGCTCAAGCTGCCGTGGCAGCAGCGCCTGCGTATGCTGCACGGGGCCTCCCTTGCCATCTCCTACCTACACTCCCTACAGCCGGTGATTCTGCACCGTGACCTGAAGTCCTCCAATCTATTGGTACACTCGACATTTGACACTCGACACTCGACACTCGACACTCTCGACACTCGACACTCGACACTCGACACTCGACACTCGACACTCGAAACTCGAAACTCGAAACTCGACAGAACGCAGCACACGCAGCACAGCAGCTGACTTGTGGTGCGAAACAGGTGGACGAAGCGTGGAACGTGAAGGTGGCCGACTTTGGGTTTGCCCGCATCAAGGAGGAGAATGCGACCATGACCCGGTGCGGCACGCCCTGCTGGACCGCTCCGGAGATCATCAAAGGCGACAATTACAGCGAAAAGGCCGACGTCTACAGGTACATGTGCGTTGGCGGCTTTGCCCACGCAATCCGTTGATGTGTGATGCTGATGATGCCCATATGGGGCGGCTCTCGTGTGTGCAGCTTCGGCATTGTGATGTGGGAGGTGCTCACGCGCAAGGTGCCCTACGCCGACCAGACCTTCATGAGCGTCGCGCTGGAGATCCTCGACGGCAAGCGGCCCGAGGTACCCTCCGACTGTCCGCCCGACTTCAAGGAGCTCATGCAGCGCTGCTGGCACAAGGTGCTCTTCATCTCTCCCAGTTGCTGCTTTGTTCTTCCCTCTTGGTTGGCGCTCACACTTCTTTGTAGCTCCCGGACAAGAGGCCCCCAATGGAGGACGTCACGACCAGTCTAGAGGCGCAGATTGTGGGGAGCCACCGGCGGTGTGGCGCTGATAACGTGTAAATAAATAAATGAAAAATATTACTCTCATTTCTTATTTTTGTTTTGTTTTGTTGCGGAAGAACCAGGACAAGGTGAGGCGTACATGGAGGAGCTGCCCGACGAGCTGCTGCTGTACGTCGTCTCCTTCTTGTTGAGCCCCTCCCGCAGTGCGGGGTCCCCGGTGCAGCGGCTGGGTAAGCCCAAGTGGCGCAGCGCCCGGCGCGAACCGCACTGCAGCGAGGAGGCAGTGGCGGCCGTGGCGCGCGTCGGGGCCACCTGCCGTCGCCTCTATGGCATCACCGAGAGCGTGTGGCGTAACCTACACCGCTGGCGCTTCACCTGCTCCCCGTTCCGCGAGCTCCAGGACCAGCCCCCAGCCTTTCCCGACCCTTCGTACGAC
>CACVKS010000219.1:0-22133 GCA_902749335.1 Acanthamoeba triangularis
AGTTGGTAGTGAGTTGGTAGTGTGTTGCCGCAGGGGGCACCCCGCCACCGGGCACACCCCTCGTGCCAGCCTTCTGCACAACGAAAATATGAGATTAAATTGAACGATGAAGATTGTGCTTCGGCGCTTGCAATAAAATATCCATATTCACAGGTCTTCGCACCGCATCTCTTCCAAAGAAGCAGCTAATAGCTATGCTGCACGAATCGCCCCTCTACAAGATTAATTAAAATGCAACGATCGATCTTCTTGGAACAAGACTTTGAAATATGCAAGGCATGACAACCACGCCAAGCCCAAGATCACAGGTGGAGGTCCGGAGCAAAAATAGTGGCGGTATATTTTGGGCGCAGTCCACCAACAGCACCGATCGGTTCGGTGGCGCTGACGCGAAGCTGCAAAATTTTGCTCTCGTCCTCCTCGCGCCAAGGCATCTTTCGCCAAAGATCGCGTAACCACCGAGCTCAGTGATCCATCGGGCGGTTAGTCGGAACAAACAAGGCCCATCCAGACCGTCGGCATCATGTCTATACGCGACTTTAGTCCCCTCTACAAATGGGTACCCGCCCCGCCCTGCTATTTAATTTACATTTGAGAATAAACTCAATTAACTCTAATGACGGTGAACGGTACACAGGGATTCAGCATCAATACCCCGAAGTTCCTCATCCCTCTCTTCGCCAACAACTTGCTGTCGGCCGGCAATGACGCAATTGCTCCCGTGGAAGATGTCACATACAACGATCGCGACGAGCCTATCATTCAAAAGCGAAAGCGGAATAACAAAATGAAGGAGCGAATGGAATCGGAAAATGGAGGAACGGCTCAATCGGCCACGGTCACGATCGAGGAGGCGATTGCCCAACGAGAAGATGAGCAGGCGATTGAAGACCGAAAGCCCTCGTGCAGGCTCGACACCACGCTCGAGGTGGCGCCCATCAAGGAGGAGGCCAAGAAGAAAGACGAGGCCACGCCGCTACCCGAGCGTAGCGACGCCGAGATTCTGGAGCTCGTTAAGCAAGGCAAGCTGCCGCCCTACATGCTCGAAAAGACCCTGGGCGACATGGAACGCGCCGTTCGCATCAGGCGTTTGCTCTTGGGTGCGCCCACCTTTCCCTCGTCCTCTGTCTCTCCAGCCTGCTCGACATCAACTCACCACGACCACCCTCTACTTCCACTACTTCTTTTTCCTTGCTTGGCACCCACCCAGAGTCCAATTTGGCGCGCGACGGGTTCAACATGCAGCCGCTGCCCTTCGAGCAGTTCGACTACTCCTCCGTGTTTGGCCGCTGCTGCGAGAACGTCATCGGTACCACTTTGCCGCCCACCGCTACTTGTGTCGTGTCGTGTCGTGTCTTTCTGCCCGCGTGTGTGTGTTTTAAATGCTACACGGACTGACCGCGTCGGGTCGCACAGGCTACGTGCCCATCCCGGTGGGCGTGGCGGGTCCCATGCTGCTGAATGGGGAGAACGTGCACTTGCCCATGGCCACCACGGAGGGCTGCCTCGTGGCCAGCACCCACCGGGGCTGCAAGGCCATCTCCGTCTCGGGCGGCGCCACGGCCGTGGTGACCACCAACGGCATGACCCGCGGACCCTGCGTCAGGTTCGTCCACACGTCACCGCCCCTTTCTTTTTTTCTCTTTCTCTTGAGTCTGGTCGTCTGCGCGTGTGCTGACGTCAGAGGTGATATACATTAGGATGAAGTCGGCCAAGGAGGCGGCTCAGCTGAAGGCGTGGCTCGAAGAGCCGGAAAACTTTGCGCAGGTGAAGAGTGACTTTGACAGCACGAGCCGCTTCGCCCGCCTTCGTGACGTATGCACTCTGCTCTTGCCCGCGTCGCCGCCCCTGTGCTCGTATTTATTTATTATTTATTCACTCTTTTCTTTTACGCGTGCGTCATGTTGGTACAGATCAAGGTGGCGATCGCCGGGCGCAACGCCTACATCCGATTCCGGAGCAGCACGGGCGACGCGATGGGCATGAACATGCTCTCCAAGGGCACCGAAAAGGCCCTGGCCTTCATCCAGCAGGCCTTCCCCGACATGCTCATCGTCAGGTAACAGCCCCCTCCCCCGAGCGTTGGCGCGCACGTGATTGACTGACCGACCGACCACCGTTGGCTGCAATGGCGCACACGACACACACAGTCTGTCGGGCAACTACTGCACGGACAAGAAGCCGTCGAGCATGAACTGGATCGAGGGACGCGGCAAGTCGGTCGTATGCGAGGCCATCATCAAGGGCGACGTCGTGGAGAGCGTGCTCAAGACCACGGTGCGGGCCATGGTGGAGCTCAACACGCAGAAGAACCTCATCGGCTCGGCCATGGCCGGCTCCATCGGTAAAACGCCCACCACCACAAGTTCACTATCGTCGTCATTGTTTTGTCTGACCGGGGGTGGTTCTTCGCATTTTAAAGGTGGGTTCAACGCGCACGCGGCCAACATCGTGACGGCCATCTTCATCGCCACGGGCCAGGACCCGGCCCAAAACGTCGAGAGCTCCAACTGTCTCACCATCATGGAGCCGTACGTCGCTCACCCCAACTCTTATCACTTGGTAGACTATCATGTCATTACCTCGCACAGTTCTGACTTGCGGTGTGCAATGGAATTGGACGCAACAGGACCGACGACGGCCAGGATCTGTACATTTCGTGCACGATGCCCTCCATCGAGGTCGGCACCGTGGGCGGCGGAACCCACCTGCCGGCCCAGTCGGCCTGTCTCGACCTCCTCCACGTCAAGGTACCCCTCGTTCTCTTTACGACCGCTTGCCCCCCTCCCCCGGAGGGGACTCTGTAATTGGCCGCAATGCTGATGATCTTCCGCGCCCGCGCCGCTGCTTTGTCCTCCCCCCCTCTCTGCGCGCAGGGAGCGTCGGAAGAGAACCCGGGCCGGAATGCCGAGAAGCTGGCCGAGGTGGTGTGCGCGGGCGTGCTCGCCGGAGAGCTGTCCCTGATGGCCGCGCTCGCCGGTACAATGCCCCCTCTCCCCACCTCCCCGGGTTAACACTAACTCAAATGTTTCTTTGGCTTTTACACAGCTGGCCACCTGACGCGAAGTCACATGCAACTGAACCGGGCGAAGTGATGTGGARGTGATCGGCGCAACTGAACGGGCGATGAAGGGGAGAGGGGGAGAGGGCACTGAGGAGGTGGGAGGCGTTAATTTATTGGTGGTTGTGGTTGTTGGTTCCTTGTGCGGCCAGGGCGGCACACCAACGCACAAGGCGACATCAACACCCACCCCTATGTACGAGAGCGCGTGTACGAGCAGGCAGACACAGGCCAATGTCACGAGTAAAGAACCTATTTGTATTGCACTTGAAAAGAAAGTCGTCAACAGCGCCCTCTGTGCGGTTGGGTTTACGACTGCGAAAGGCACCTGCACCGGTGAAGCCTAGGAAAAAACTTAGGAAAAAGCAAGGAAATAAAAAAATCTGACAAGAGAAAGAAGGAAAGAAAAAGCAACAGAAGAAGAGCAACAAGGCACAGATCACGTGAACAATGTTTGGTCCCTCGGCTGTGTTCATTCTCGACTCTCGGGTTCGTAGTCGTTGACATTTTGAAACAAAGATACATGCCTACATTGTAAATGACATCAAATCGTTCGAACAGGGGAAGGTCCTCATCTGGCGCGACTACCGCGGCGATGTGCGGCTTGGGGCGGCAGAGCGATTCATGGACATCTTGATGGCCTCCGAGGACTCAGAGGCGAAGCCCATCTTTGTGGAGGACGGCATCACCTACGTCTCTGTCAACCACAGCAACCTCATCCGTACGTTCATCTTTTTGGCTCGCGTTCGTTTCATCTTCCTCGGCTCCTTTCAACCGTGCCACCGCGCACACCTCCACCACACACAGTTCTGGCGGTGACCCCGAAGAACGCGGACGCGGCGATGATGCTGCTCTTTCTGTACAAGCTCATCCAGGTGCTGGTGAACTACTTCAACAGGCTCGAGGAGGAGAGCATCAAGGACAACTTCATCATCATCTACGAGCTCCTCGACGAGATGATGGACTTTGGCTATCCGCAGGCCACCGACGCCAAGATTCTCAAAGAGTGCGCCACTTCTTCTGCTATCACCTTCAACGTAGCCACGCACACGAAGCTTATCGTACGATTGGCCCGCGTGTCGTGTGTGTCGTGTGTGTCGTGTCATGCGTCGTGTCGTGCGTCGTGTGTCGTGTCAGGTTTATCACACAGGACTCGTACAAGCTTCAGAAGGAGGTGCGGCCGGCGCCCTCGCTGAGCACGGCGGTGCCGTGGCGCAATGGCAGCGCCAAGTACGCGTCCAACGAGGTCTTCCTCGACGTCATCGAAAAAGTCAACCTTCTCGTACGATCGCCTGCCGCGGCTCATTTCCCGCGTACGGGAGACCACGCCACGTTGGGCGCCGCGAGAGCTAATCGCGGGACCTGTTGTCGTGGTGCGGGTGTCGTGCGGTGCTGCGGCCGGGTACCGCGATTAGGTGAGCGCCAACGGGGCGGTGCTGCGTTCGGACTTGACGGGTCATATCAGGATCAAGCCCGAGCTGTCGGGCATGCCCAACCTCTCCCTCGGGCTCAACGATCGCCTGCAAGTCGAGTCCTCCGTTCCCTCCGGTACCGCACTCCTTTCTTCCTCTCTATCTCTTTTTTGTATTATTATTGTTATTGTTATGAGCGCTATTATTGTGATTAGTATTAACCTCAGCTCCGGGGCAGCCTCGGGCGGCGGCAAGGGGACGGTGGTGATGGAGGACGTCGCGTTCCATCAGTGTGTGTCGCTCACCGAGTTCGAAAGGGACAAGTACGTAGTGGTCTACACCGGGTGTGCTTTTTATGGAAGGGTACCCTCATTCACCCACTCTCAACACAAACAGGATTATCAGCTTCATCCCGCCCGACGAGGAGTTCTCGCTGATGACCTACCGACTCAGCACTCTCCACGTATTCATTACCTACCCTCTCCTTTTAGTGTCTGCGCGGCTTTCATTGCTCGTTGTGTTGACTGTATGTGGTGTCGACCACACGCGTGCGCAGATCAAGCCGCTCATCTGGGTGGAGGCTATCGTCAACGTGCACCAACACTCGCGCGTTGAGTACCTCGTCAAGGTACCCTCACCAGCGCCCGTGGCTGCACAGTTCGCCCGCGCCCGCGCACTCGAGTGTATCTTACAGCTGGTGGCTAACAACGCGTTTCGTGGAATTGTCGTGCGATGGGCACAGGCTCGAGCGCAGTTCAAGACCCGTTCGACGGCCAAGAACGTCAACATCTTCGTGCCCGTGCCTCCCGACGCGGATTCGCCCAAGTTCAGGACCAACTCAAGTGGTTCCGTTAAGGTAATACACCCTTTTGCTTCTTTCATATCCTTGTAGTGTTATTCCCCCCAACAATCATATCTTGTCTTGTTCTCACTTCTATTCTCATTCTCATTCTCATTCTCATTCTTCTTTTTCATGGCCTATTGCAGTACGTGCCAGAGAAGGACGCCATCTGTTGGCACATCCCCAGCTTCCAGGGCGGCAAGGAGTTCCTGCTCCGGGCGCACGTCGCTCTTCCCTCGACCGGCGGTACACGTCCACCCTCCACGCCCCACCAGCCGCCATATCGGCAGCCGGTTAACAATGGAATGCTCGTGCCCTCGCGCCCCCAGGAGGTGAGGAAGACGCGCCGAGGTTCGCGCATCCGCCCATCACCGTCCACTTCGAGATCCCCGGTTTGCCTGTGTCCGGCCTTCAGGTCCGATACCTCAAGGTCTTTGAGCGTTCGGGGTACGTCGCCCCGACTCTGGTCACAATGAGGCGCGACACGTGCTCACATGACGATATCCATCGCCTCTGGACAATCGCGTGCAGGTATCAGGCACTCCCGTGGGTGCGCTATGTGACCATGAGCGGGGACTACCAGTTCCGTCTTGCTTGAAGGTCAAGTCCTTGTTGTTCCTCTTGTGGCGGGAAGGGTTTTGTTTGGGTTTCTTTTTCGGTTTTGTCGAAGAAAACAAGGGAAAAGCAAAAGCAAGTAGCAACACATCAGTCGCCGAATTCGCATGCTCGATTGCGGCCGCAAGGGGCGAGCACATGGCGTCACTACCGAATGCCGAGCCTTTGGCAACGAATGAGCTCTTTCTGGTGGTCTCGGATCACTCCTCCTTTGCTCGTAATGACCGCCTCCTGTGGTTTGTAGAGCGACTGCTTGCCGCCACCTCGCTAGAGGTAGCAGAGGTGCGCCTCCGATCTATCATCTCACCTGATTGAGTGGGATTTCTGTTCTCCCTCACCTTGCCCCATTCAGATTTAATTTCTTGCTTTAATGATCGAAAATCGCCCTTCTTGCTCTCGCCTCTTGCTAATTGCCAGTGCGTGCATCTGTTTCTTTTGCTTTACAACGGCGACTGTGCAGGAGGATGAAGCACTCGGGCTATTCATGCTTTCGGCCACCACACGGCTGGGCTCGCACTTCCTCCTGTCTGCCTCGGAGACCAAGCGGCTGTCGAAGCGCGGTACCCTCCGCACGGCCTCCAAGGACAACAGCGCCGCCACCCTCGTCGTCGGCGGCAAGCACACGGCGGCCGCAAAGGCCAGCGACGCGGTCGCCCCAGCGGCCACCACCGCCGTGATCGCCGGTCCGGTGGCCGCCACACAGCCGCTGGCGCTCAAGCCCGGCAGCAGCGTGTACACCATCTACGCGCGCCACCGCCTGGTGTTCTCCCTTGACATTAGCCCGTCGGTGGCGAGCCTCACCCCGTCGGGGAGCGTTCTCTACGAGCACTTCTACACCGTGCTGGAGCGCTGCTTCCTGGAGCTGATCAAGCCGATCGTGTTCCCCGCACTCAACATAGAGGTGCCCTAATCGCTCCCTGTGACATTGAATAGCACACCAAGTCCGTGCGTGTGCGGAGCGCTAATGTGCTCCAACGAGTGCAGGTTGTGCTGGAGGTGTTTGTGTCGGTGCTCGCTCAGGGTTCGACCGGCGACACATTCCGAGTGTTGGTGCAAGGGGCATTGCTCACCTCGGCGAATGCGCACTCCCTGCTCGCCACGCTCAAGAAGCAGCTCAAGCACCTCGAAACCGACATCGCTCACATCTATCTTAACACGTACCCACCTCCTCGCCTTGCTGCCGTCCCTCGGTCCAATGCTAATGCCACCACCACCACCACCACCACAACACACGCCCTGAACACAATTCAAAAGACCTCAACTCGCCACACCCGACCTTCGTGTCGCTCTGCAAAACGGAGTGTTCGCGCTCACGCTCCTCCCCCACGACGCCAGCCCGGGTCTCATTCGTACGCATTGGCCCTGCTTGCCTTGTCTTTACAGCCAGCCAACATGATCGCTAGCGGGCGGCGCGCTGATCAAGTGATGATTGTTCGCTGTACGCAGTGATTACCGACGGTGTGACGCCCATCCCAGACGGACGCACCTACGACAGCTACGTCATGCTGTTGAACCGGGAGGATATCTCGTGCTCGGTGATCCTGCTCGACGGGTTCGAGGACCGGCCCTCCTGCCACTTTGGCTACATCCCTGACACAGGTACAAGAAGACGAGACGTGTCGTTGTCGTTGTCGACTGTGTTCAATGTCGTTTTCTTCTGCGCCCATCTCACTCGAAGCTGGTCCGCGGACCAGACATGCTGCGCTTCCTGTGCAACTGCACCTCCGGCCAGTTCATCCAGGAGGACGACCTGCTGCGCGACCGGCCCGCGGAGGACGACGTGGCGCACGACCTCGCCTGCACCGCCATCCAGCGACACTTGCTCATCAAACAGTTCAAACTCATGCGCCCCGAATCCGACATGGGCGGCGGCATGAGCGATCCGGTACTCCCCACTTCCCAACACGACCACTGGCACGACCAACACGGCCACTGATCGGTGTTGGCCGTGCAGCTGCTGCCGAGCATGCTGCCTCCGACGGTGGCGGTGAATCATCCGTTCCCGTGGGTCTCGTATCCTCCGCCCGAGATCCCCGTGGGCCGCTTGAAGGTGCGCGAGTACCACCTGGACTGCCACCTCTCGCACGTCGTCGACCTGCGGCTGCAGGAGGGCTTCCAGCTTCACAACCTGGTCTTTGATGAGAGTACGCCTTCACTCTGCCACTACACTCTGGCTGCTGCCCGGTTCTGAGCCATGGCCACCTGGTGTGTGGTGTGTGGTGTGTGGTGTATGCTTCAGGCAAGGGAGAGGTGGCCGCGCGGCTGCGACTGGGCTGGCAGCCGGACGTCAGCCTCGAGTACTGGCTCACCTCCGGTTCCACGGCGCGGAGGGGTTCCCTGGGCCAGTCCAACTTCAGCTCGCTCCTGGGGACCCTCCACATCCGCATCTACCTTGCCGCCCACCGCGACTTTCTTCACCGATTCGACAGCCAAAACCGACACGTATACGCACCACCGCACCACCGCGCACGCATGCGGCAGGAGCTGATCTTACTTGATTTTTTCGCTGCAGAAACCGGGCTACACGCAACACTCGCCCATCCAGCAATTCGTGGAGGAGATCGCCGAGACCGACCGAGTCCTCCGGGTGCTCCTCACCAAGATGTCCAAGCTGGCCCTGCTCGCTCCCGAAGGGTATGCCACTCACATCTCTCTCTCTCTCTCTCTCGCTGTTTACGTGCGCGTCGGGCAACCGTGCCCTAACCCTCTCTTTGGAACCTGTGATGATCACACTGGCCACCAGTCACGCGGGTCCGGGGCCGTCTCGTTCGAAATGGAGCGCAGCCGTGAGCACTGAAACGGAGGACCGGCTGGCCCGGGAGGAGGAGGTACCCACAACCGCCCACCCGCCCACTATGACATTGGTCGAGATCCCCCTCGACGACTCATCTTTTCGCTCAATCACGGCGCAGCAACGCCGGCGCTTTTCGGAGCTCCTGCCGGCCCTACGGGGGCGACTGCACCGATGGCTCAAGACGGAGAAGCTGGAGCTCCTGCTGCTGCCCGAGTCCTCGCTCTTCCCCAACGGGGTGGAGCATGCCGCCGAGAGCCTGAGCACCGCCTCGCGCCACCAGGTACGCGGTCAACCACTGCTCCTCTCTGCCCTAAACAGTTCAAGTAACACGTGTGTCGTGCGTGTCGTGTCGTGCAGTTGAACCAGCTGTATCAGCCTGCGAGGGAGACGCTGACTGCGGTGTGTCGCGACTGGACCTCCTTCGGCGACTCGCAGTCGGTGTTCGTGAAGCTCCTTCCGCCCTCCTCCACCACCTCTGCCTCGCCCTCCTTCTGCCTCCTGCGACTGAGCTGGGAGACCAACAGGTGTGTGCCCCTCTCCCCCCCTCTGTCAGCGTACGGTACCGTAAGCAAAGCGCAAGTGGAGTTGCTCACTGTTTGGCCCTCGGCGCAGTTTTGTGGTGGCGCACCTGTCTTTCTTCGCGCGGCCCGCGGAGAGGCGGTCGGCGCTGCGCAACCTCAAACGCAAGATCAACGAAGCCAAAGTCGGCGTACGTGCCACCCAACGATCATCTCCCTGGACTGGTCATTACAGATAAATATTGACATGGCTGGTTTGGGCCGGTAATTACTGATTCAGGAGAAGCGCGAGGCCCGGCAGTTTGGCAGTTTCAGCAAGCTCTTCCGGCCGATCGTGGTCAAGTACGAGCCGAAGGACGTGGCCGACGCGCGGGAGGGCAGSCTGCCCTCCCTCAATGCGCCCATCGTGCCGCTGCTGGGGACCTACCTGTGGAAGAAGCGCTGGGTGTGGCCCATACCGGAGGTACGCCCGGCTCAACCGCCCTGGATGGGTTTGGGGGACTGCGTTTGAGACCGTTTCTGAAATTTTCGTTTCTGTTTCACTTTGGTGCTTTATTCTTTCTACACAGGACGATACAAGGGCAGCGGCGGCGAAGCTGCTCATGGCAGCGCGTCTGCGGGATCACTTCCTGTTGCTCACTTCGGCGCCCCATTTCAATCTCGTCAAGGTATACAAAACTGCACCTCACGACAGACACACTACGCGCACAGCGCACTCGCTGACCCGCGCCACCAGGAAATGAGCTTCCGTGTCTCGTCCGGGCACGCCGCTGGACGCTATGCGGGCTGCGTGGTGCAATATGTGCTCTACCAGCACCCGCCGTCCCACCTAGTAACCGAGCTGTGGATCGAGCCTCAATACGGGTACCTGTCCACCACCCCAAGCTCACATACCGCAACTTCGTACGTGCTCACACGTGAGTGGCCAGAACCTACACTTTGGACTCGGGCATGGCCAACGGCGGCCGGCGCACCCTCTCGGAGCGCGAGATATGGGAGGAGGCGGCCGAGTCGCTCTACCAGGCCGACTGCCGGGTCATCTTTGCGCTGTGCTCGTTCGACCTGTTGAGCAACCACGTCAACCGGGCGCCGGGCTCGCGCATCGAGCTCTCCATCGCTCTCCCGCCGCTCAACCCCGGCTTCCAGATCGAAGGGTCGGCCATCGACGACTACGACTCGGGCGTCAGTCTCGAGTATAGGTTCGTGCCTCTCGCTTCTCATTTATTATGAATCAATTTTAAATTGTAATATTTACTTATTGTTGCTTGTGTGATTACTTTTTATTATTTAATCTCACCAAATGAGCACAGCCTGCAGCGACCGGGCGTAAGCGTGCGGAGTTTGATCGCCTTTGGTCTCAAGGCCGAGGAGGCGTACCCGATGCTCAGTCCGTTCCTGCCCCTGCCGTCTCCCGACGCCTCGCCCGAGGAGGCCGAGAGCGCGGCCGGATCCGCGCAGGCGGCGGCCAACAAGGCGCTCTACAACATGCTCGCCGTGGCCCTGCGCGTGCTCACCGACTGTGAGGTGCGGCTGGCACTGCGCTCGAGCATCATCCCTCCACACCGGATTCACCGACTGAACACCACTTCCTATGTAAACTTATGAGCAGGTGAAGGTGGATGAGAGGATGATGTCTCCATCCGAGGAGGCCAACGAAGACGAGGTCGCCGGGCAGCGTTGCTTCACCAAGGTGCGCATTCGGCATTGCCTTGGTCAGTCTCCAACGCAAGCCGACTCGAGCTAACGTGTGTGCAACTGCGGTTGTGACGACGCTGCAGGTCATGTCCAACATCCGTGTGGTGCTCGCAGTCCTGCCGCCCTACCACGCGCCTTCATCGCACACGCACAACCCGACCTTCCCCATCCGATACTACGAATGCTCGCGTGATGCGTACGTCTCTCTCTCTCTCTCGAAGAAGAAGAAGAAGAAGAAGAAGAAGAAGAAGAAGAAGAAGAAGAAGAAGAAGAACCCTGTTCCGTTTTCCGTGTTATGTCTCATCGCCGTGATCTTTCAGCGTGGCGCATCAGCCGACCATGCACTCGCGCGTCGTGCGTGAACTGTTACTCTCGCTGGGCGACTACGAGACGGACAAGGAGCGAGGCCAGGCGCTCAATCGTATGACCACCTCTGCCGCGCTGGTCATTCGCGCCGTGCACCGGCTCTACAAGCGGGCCTTCGTCAAGGCCGTCTACACGGCGCTCCGCGATGGCGCGCCCGTGCACCCGCACGACATCGCCCTGGTAAGTGTCGACCCACACACAAGCCCTCAGTGCATTCCTGAGCACGTGCTGACGCGTGCGATGACTGTCTGAAATTCCAGGGCTTGGCCACGTGCGCGCAATACCACATGCCGGTCGACTTCTCGCAGTACCTGCGCATACTGCGGGCGCACGCGCCCGAGGGCGACTCCATCTTGGCGCTCGAGGAGCGGCTGCGCAGCATCGTGGCCGAGGCCTACCGACCGGTCACTGCCGGCTCGGCCGGGCTCTACTTCTACACCGGCAAGTCGAGCGACGCCGACGGCGGCGAGGCCGACGACACCGTCGACGATGATGAAGACGACGGCGGCGGGCTCAGCGACGAGGAGGAGTCGTTCTGGAAGGAGGAACTGCTCTTCTACGCGCCGCAGTCGCAGCAGCAGATGATGATGACCCAGCCGCTGCCGTCGGCCAGCCTCATGCGGCGCAACCCGTCCGTGGGCGTGTTCCCGTTCCCGTTCTTCCTCAAGGTCGACCCCATATCGACGGCCGTGTCGCGCGCCTCGTCGGCCATCAAGCCCAACAAGGCCGACAAGGCCGGTGTCGATACCGACATCGACGCCGACGAGGATGCGCTCAGCGCGCTGGGGGAGGGCAACGGAATGAAGGACTCGATGGGCAGCGGGACCGAGCTGTCGGACTACGGCGACGACACCTACGGCGATGACACGGACGTCACCGACGCCACCGACATCGGCGAGGACACCGACACCGGGACCGACGGCATGACGCCCAAGCCGCTGCGTAGCTTCTCGACCGACACCGATACTGATGACCCCGACATCCAGGTTAGTTAGTTTACTCATTGGCTCATTCGTATTTAGTTACGATTCCCAATTGGTTGATGGGCTTACCTGCGCGTCTCGGTCAAACGCTGATTGGCACAGGAGGATGTGGAGGCGGACGCGTTCGACTACCTCCACTCACAGAGCAGCGCTTCGTTCCTCCGGACGTCACGAGGCAAGGTGGTCCTGCAGGTGGTGGCGCTCACGTTGCCCCCGCTGCCCACGCCCAGAAACGCGTCGACCGGCGACTACTTCGAGGAGCTCACCCGCGGCACCAACGCCCGAAGGTATGCGCATTCCACGATGATGATCTTCATTTGTTGATTGGCGGGCGAGCAAGATCTGATTATTGGTTGGTTGGTTGGCGCGCAGATCGGACCACCACGGCCACCACGGACGCTCACAATCGCACGGCAATCACGCGGCGGGTCAGTCGGGCGCGCACGACATCCCGCGGCCCTACAACACGCTGCCGGCCCCAATCCTCAACGCCATGACGGTGCTGCGCGCCGAGATCCACGCCTCGCTCACCCTCTACACACTCGACAAGATCCGCCAGTCTCTCCGTCTGGGACCCGCCGGTGGCGTCGACCTCCGCGAAGACACCCTGGGCGTCGTCGTACAGCAGGTATTGTGTGTCGTTGGTCGTGTCGTGTCGTGCGTTGTGTGTCGCATATTGGGTTTCTTGCGCTGACGGGCGATTGCTTTGGTCCAGGTCGATTCGCTCCCGTCGGGCAGACGACATGTGGCTGTGTACCCGCTGGTCTTCCTGGTGCGCTTCCAACCCTGAGCCTTCGCTCATCAGAATTGAATCGCGTCGTGGCCTGACCCCGGAAATGAACAGGAAGCGGGCAAGGGAATGCAGATATTCCTGCGACAGTTGGCACGGCCGCAGGCACAGGCAGACGCGCTACGACTGCAGCCGGTCGGCGAGGACTTCCTCGCGCTGCCCGACGAGGCGGTCGACGAGGTCGACAGTGCCGGTGGCGGCGACAGCAGTGTGGAGGAGGGCCTTCTTCACGCCGACACCGAGGATGAGAGCTTGAGCGAAGAAGACGAGGCCAGCGACAGAGAGGGCCTCGAGGGAAAGGGCGAGAAGAACAAGCTTCCCTATTGGCTCATCATCACACCGGAGGACAGCCGAATCAACGGCCCGCGGGTGCGATTGCGCTTCCAGCGAGGCCGGCTCACGCCCGAGGAGGCTCGCGCGGTGGTCATGCGCGCCGAGCGATCCATTGCACACCTCGTGCGCCGCGTGAACCAGGAAATCCTCCTGTGGTACGCCTCACCGCCTAATTCTTCGCATTGTTACCACCGCCACAGAGTGAGTGCTAACGACACGACACGCACGACACGCACGAACCCATTTTCCAGGTCGTTGCACAAGACGTCGCACTGTTCGGCGCTGCTCATTCCGCCATCCGAGAGCGACGAGAAGGAGAAGACCCAACGCAGCCCCTGGCAAGACAACTTCATCCTTCACGTCGGCAAGGAGGTACATTCCACACCAGCTTCTTTCCGTTCATTTCATTATTATTATTCATTGGGCGTGTCTTGTCTAATGCATATTGCTCAAACGCTCTTTTCTCTTGTACGGTGCAGCGAGCCAACCCGTTGTTCTTCGACTTGGAGGCCTACCGACCGGGTCGCTTTGCCTGTCCGCGGGTGCACGTCATCCGATTCCCTCTCCATCGCCGGCTCGAGCCCGACGCGGCGCTACGCGCCGTGATCGGTGCCGTCCTCGACCCCTTTGCCATCGGCAACCGTCGACACATGTTCGTTTATAAGGTACGACACACGGCCCACATAATTGGGACGCCGCACACGACACGCACATGACAGAAGTTTAGTGCTGAACTTGAATTGCACACGTGCCCGAAACCAGGAAAAAACCGGGAACACGTTCTATCTGCGTCTGTCGGCCCTCACCGTGGCCCAGGCGGAGGCGCAGCAGGAGGGCAAGGAGGCCTCGCCGCCACCGGTCGCCGCCAAGGCCGAGTCCCCCGCGACGCCCCAGAGCAAGGAGTCGCCGAGAGTAGCGACAACGCCGGTGGCGAAGAAGGTGGCCGAGGCCGATGGCAGGCCTCAGGCCCGATCGCCGCAAGTCGCCGCGCTACGGGACAGCCAGGAGCTGAAGCGGATGGGCTCGCGGAGCGGCGAGCTCTCGCTGGTCCGCGGCGGCGGAGACATCGGGGAGGAGGAGCCGACCGGCTACGTGCTCCAGGTCGAGGTGTTTGGCGTCGAAGAAGTCGGCGCCGAGATCGCCGACCAGCTGCGCGAGGTGCGCCCTCTTCTTTGTTTTTGGCGTGTGCGATGGTGTGCGTGTGCGTGTGCGTGTGCGGAAATGCTTAAGGGTGTGTTTGTGCTGGTCAGGTGGTCGAAAGCCGACTGTCGTCGACGACCCTGGCAGTCATCTCGAGCCTGCTGCTGCGCAACCCGCTGCTAAAGCTCACCGCCGAGGACGTGGCCTTCCTCCAGCCCTCGCCCATTCCCGACAAGTCCGTCACCCTGGGCCTGCCGCTGGTCCTTTCCGACTGCTACCTCTTCCTCCATCTCCTTCGACAGAACCTTCTCCTGTACGGCGCCCCCTTACCCCTTTCTCGTGCTGACTCGCGCTGACGTGTCATGCGCGACGTCACCACACGCACGTGTAGGCTGCTGTACCGCATGCAGTTCGCGGTCGGACCATCGGGGCGGCCCACGCTGGACTCGCCCAGCGTCACGGGCGAGGTCGACGCCGTGCCAGTGCCGACGGTGACCGTGACAGCCCCGGAGGACGAGCAGACCGACGAACTCGTCTTGAAGGAGACCATCACCGAAGCCGACTTCATGTTCCTCTACAACCAGGGCGCCGCCTCCGGCCCCGGAGGCGCCGGCGGCGAAATCGGACAGGTTTGCGCTCACTCCCTATTGTGTGTCGTGTGTCGTGTGTGCGTGTGTCGTGTCGTCGCGTGTTGTGCTAATTGATTATCGCTGTCGACAGGGCATGGCGTGCGTGTTCATACGGCTGTTGGACGCCCACGGGCGGACGGTGCTGCGGGTGCCGCACGTCCCGCAGGCGGTGGACCGCCCCCAGATCGACGAGTGGCTCAGCATCGTGCGGGCGCAGCTGCCCCAGTACTCCCCCTCGCTCGCTCGCACGGACGAGTGCGAGTGTCGGTACCGCATCGCCATCGACATGTGGGGCCGCGGTGGCCTGTCCATCGACGCCCTCTCCCAGAAGCTGTCGGAGCGGATTCACCAGGTACCACCACCCCCTCATATTACCACGTGCGCGTGTCGTGTCGTGTCATCGCGTGCGATGGCTAACACTAGCCCCCCCCCCCGAAGACTCTGCTGGACTACGCCCTGGAGACGAGCGCACTGCGTCGGGCAGCCATGCCCTTGGCCGCGCGCGATCTGCTGGAACAGGCGGCGGCGATCAGCAGTCCGTCGGTCAACCTCGTCGGTGGTCCCGTGTCCATGGGCGCCTGGGAACTCCAGACCTTCGTCACCAGCCTGCTCACGCTGCTGCACGACATGCGACCCGCATCGAAGCCCACGCTCCTCGTGCGCTACCCGGGCGCCGTTCACAGCGTGGAGGTGCGCCCCAGCCCGCTCCAGCTTGTGTGAAGTGTCGACCACGAGCGCATTTTCTTATCCGTTTTCTCTTTCCTTTCTTTCTATCGCCACAGGCGCGGAAGGTGCCCAAGGTGCTGATCGCCAACAAGCAAAAGTTCCTCTTCACGATCGTCGTGGGCGACAGCGAGACGGCGCAGGTCGAGGAAGACCGCAAGGAGGGGTCCACGGTGCCCCACCACACGCTGTTCGCGCAGGTGACCGGAGGCGCGCGAGTCGGGAGTGGCATCGGCGGGGCCGGCAGCGGCGGGCCGTCGTCGGTGGACCAGGCGGTGGGCCGACGCCGGTGGTTCGCCATCGGCAAGATCACCGTCGATCGGGCGGAAGTGCTGACCTACAACTGGGCCACGTCGTTGACCGAGCGCCTCTCGTCCTTCGTCGAGCAGCACGCCGGGTGGGCGCGCCAGCGCGACGTAGTCCTGCAACGCATTCTGTATCAGGTACACGCGCCGACACACGACACACGACACACGACACAACACGAACACACCAGACACACAACCGCACACACGCCGTTGCGGCCGCGTTTTGACTCGGCCACTGACCTTGCATTCGTCGAATTCTTCCGGAAGAAAATGGGGCTCTTCTACCGCTTAAGTCATTTGCCCAAGCCCACGCCTGCCGGCGGATCGTCCGCGACTCCCGGCGGTGGCCCTACGCCCGGTCGACAGATCCCTGCCGCGCTGCGCTTCCTCCGCGGCGTTCCGATGCCCAGCACGCCCAAGGGCGGCGCCGAGAAGAGCGGCGCCGCCGCTTCTCCCTTCTCCATCGAGGTACCACACTCAGGAGCTTCCACAATTTTCCCGCTCGTCCCACACGCGCCCACCGCTAACGCGGCTCCCGCACACCGTACACCGCCCATGCAGGCAATGGAGGCGTTGATCCCGCAGCCGGCCCTGCCTCCACAAACCCCCAAGTCTGAGGCCCGGCGCGAGGGTGGAGGCGGTGCGAGAGGCGCGGGCCAGGGCGCGCAGGGGACGCCAGGGGCGAGCTCGCGGGGCAGGGACCGCGGCGATGGCGGCAGCGCTGGCAAGGAGGAGGACTTCGACCTCGTCCTCCAGAACAAGGCGCCCACCGTTCCGCTCCACCGCACGTCGCTCGCCAACGAACCCAACCCGCTCGCCCGGCACGGCTACCAGCTCAAGGAGATCGCCGCGCACCACCACACCCGGGTGCGCCCTCTCAAGCTTTTCCTTCATTACCATCACCATCATCGCTAATTATTATGTATTTTTTCTCTATATGTATATTTATAGATGATGAAGCTGTACGAGCTGGTGAGTGTGACCTCCCAGTGGCGGCACAACGTGATATCGGTCCGGAACGACGGGCGGGCGGGTCCGCAGAGCAACGCCAACCACGCGCAGCTGATCACCCACTCGGCGCGTGTCGTATGCTGCTACCGCGTGCCGTTCCGCTTCCACACCGGCCCCAACAAGCGGTCGCCCCCGGTGCCGCCCTCATCGGAGCGGCTCTACCTCTCGTCCCACCCCAGCCAGGCCGCGAGCGAGTCCGACTGGGCGCAGGACGTGGCCTACAAATTCCTCGAGCAGTACACCCGCTACCTCCGACTACTCGGCGGCACCTCCCTCCCCGCACACGCCCCCAAAGACTCGGTACAGTCGCGTTTGTCGCGTGTGCCGCGTGTGTCGCGTTTGTCGCGTGTGCCGCGTGTGCCGCGTGTGTCGTGGGGCTTACACCACACGGTTTGCATTGCACAGGACAAAGGGCGGACGGCGTACCTGTACAAACCGGTGGGTGACGAGGGCGTGCTGCTGCTCGCGGTCGCGCTCCGCGGCCGCTTCGTGGCCTGCGACGTCTACGGCCTGCAGCTGCCCGCCCCCGCCGCCGAATCCCGCAGCAAGAACTGGGGCAAGCAGATGGTTCGCGAGTGCGGCCGCGTGCGACACCAGCTCCACCTGGGTACACCTTCATTCTTTAATGTTGTTTGTTCGTCGCTACTCTCTCTCTCTCTCTCTCTCTCGTTCTTTGCGCCCTTCGCTTCTTTCTTGCTGACGGTGGGGTACCACTCCAGGGTCGTCGGTGTACGATTTCCACGTGGAGGTACTGCACTCGTTCCTGGCGGCGCCCGACGATGCGCTGCCGCCGCTGCCGTCGGCCGAGTGGCTCGCCACGCTCCACTCGCTGTCGCAGGACGTGCCGGCGCCGCCCTCCTACGCGCGCAACCAGCTCGCCGCCCGCATTCTTTCCATTCCGCTGCCCAACAACGGCATCCGCATCGGACCCATCGAACTATTCCAGTTCATCTGCCGACACTCCTCCCGCTACAGTCTTCGCACCCTCGACGTACGTCGCTCCCATCCTCTCAAAACTGTTGTTTAGTTGCTTTGCCCGTCTGTACCGGGCGGGGCCGTCGCACCAGCTGACCTGGGTGTGGCCGGCGCACAGGCGCGAGGCATCGTGCCGGCGTTCTATTTTACGGCGCCGACGCCGGCCTCGCAGCTGCACGAGGTCTACTCGGTGGTGGCCTTTGTGCTGCCCGACACCCTCCAATCGTCGTCGTCGTCGTCTTCATCGGCCTCGTCGAGCACCGCCGCATCGTCGAATCGCATGTCGGCGCTGGGCATCTCGACTGCCACGTCAGCGACCACCACCGCCGCGTCCGTTACCTCCACGCCGGGCGCGGCCAACACCGGCGGCGCCTCGTTCGTCCCGCAGCCGTCCGGCCTGCCGAGCGGCCGCGAGGGCAGCCTCGTTGGCAAGCTCCTCCCCGGCGGCCGCGAGGGCAGTTTCCTCGGCGGTGGTGGCGGCGGCGGCACCAGCAGTCGTCAGCCGACGCTGGTCCAGCAGGAGGGTGTGTCGGCCGCTGCGACCTACACGCCGCGCGTGATGCGGATCAAGATGTTCATCCTCCGCACGACGCCGTCGCACACGGTGCCTCTGGCGTCGCCGCGCGCGCCGTCGGCCGTGGGCGAACTCGATCTCGACATCGACATCGCCGGCGCCATGGGCGAGGTGGGCGAGGCCGCCGCGCGACGCCTGCGCGAGGTGGTCGACACCGCCGCCATGCACAGACGCCGGGACGACCTCTGGCTCAAGCTCAGCAAGCTCCCATCCTACCCAGGTGCGTGTGCCGTCATGCGTGTGCGTGCGTGCGTGCGTGCGTGCGTGCGTGCGTGCGTGTGCGAGTGTTGTTTGACGTTGTGTGAGGCGCGCAGGCTCGGGAGGAGACGGTTCGGGCGTAATGAGCGAGGCCGAGGTGTGTCTGCTGATGCAGATGGCCCGGTGGCGCGCCATCGACGACGCCGACCCGTCGCTGGCGCTGGTGTACGGGATGGGCCTGCCCTGGCACCAGGTGCTCAAGTACCTGGGCGAGGTCTACCGCGAGCGCGCCCACGTGCTCCTCACCCCGCAATGTCGCCACCTCTTCCTCATGTCGGCCGCGTCGCCCGACCTCCTCATCCACCTGGTCCTGCCGGGCTCGCCGGCCTTACCCTCGTCGCCGCCTTCATCGCCGCCGCCCCAGCCGGCCGTGTTCAACATGCCCTGGCTCTCGTCGGTGTCGACATCGTCGGCGCCGTCGTCACCTTCGTCGATGCTGCTATCGTCGGCCACCGCCGGCGGTGGCGAGGGCGAGGGCGAGGGCCAGCCGCGGCTGTACATCTGCCGACGGCTCACCGAGTCAGTGGGCGCCGCGGAGGAGGACCGACAGGAGGAGGCCGACCTCACGGCCCTGGTCAACACCCTCTGCACGTTCCTCACCCGCCTCCTCGTCCTGCCCTCCCCCAACGCCAAGGGGTGAGGTTTGTTCCCTCGACCGAATAGGTCCCCTGTACAGAACGAACCAAAAACGACGAACAAGATCATCGCGTTGCGTTGTCCAGTTTCCACCGGGCACGGATAGAATTTATCTTTTTTATGATTATTTTTGGCGCCAAAACGCGAGCGACGATCGTTTTCAAGGGCGAATCTCGCCAATTACAGGATGGAGAAGGACGAGACGCAGACAGGGCTAATCCCGCCTTCAAATGGTACCCCCGACTCAGCGAGGGATGTTGAGCTTGCGCTTAGGTCTAATCTTTCTTTGGCAGTGCCTCTCACTCAATGGACTACAAGTAATGTGCAGGCTTGGCTGAAAATGGTCGCTGATGGCAAGTTTGCATCTTGTTTGCTGCATTCAAAGATTGCAATGGGTACACCTTGGCCAGCTGGATGGAGAAGGACTTCATCCAACTTCATCCTCTTGGCAAGGGGATCAACCTTTGCATCCAGCTCTTGAATGAAGAACCCTTTGAAGGTATGAAGGTGAGGACCTATTTAGCTTTTTCATCATCCACTGCAGTACTGTTCTCATCTACCAGCTACTTCCCTTCTAGTCAATGTCACCACCACACTTGACCAGCTCTCCATCAAGAATCAGGACAATGAAGTCATCACCCAGTTCACCCCTGCCGTTCTGGAAGAGATGGAGGCCACTACCTTGTCCCTTGTTAAATCCCACATCCTGGCAAGCAGTACAGTCCAGCTGAGATTAGATCAGCTTGCATCAGTCAATTATCACATGATGGTGATCATTTTTCCCTCTCTCTCACTCTAGTGCCAGGTACAGGAGAGTTCAAACAATTCCATGACCCAGAGCACCCTCTTGCTGTGACATTTCAGGAAGGTGCTACAAAGATTCTGACACTATGGAACAAGAGGATGGAGGAAGTGGCCAAAGCTCTGCCCATGACATTCTTCTCTTGAGCTGCCTGCCTCATCAACAAGCCCCTATGGAGGAAGACTGCCAGCTTTGCCAAGGAGCTACTGGACTTAGAGCAGGCCTACAAGGGTCTTACACACTTCTCCATGCTGGTGGCCTTCTTCAGCATCACTCAGGCATGGACATCAGCACACACCAAGAGAGAAACCTGGTGGCATGTCCAGGTCTGGGGTCCCCTCCTGGACAGGCTTCTCTTCAACATCAGCAAGACACAAAGTGATAGGGAGAGAGCCTCTGGTGAGCTCTCCTCCAGATTGGATCATTTGAAACACCCAGACATGCAGCTATTCCACAGCAACACCCTGCAACCTGGACAATCACATGGCCTTCCTTCAAGTCAAGGAGAAACCCTCAGATGCTGCACCATCAAACAGGTTCACAAAGGACATCCCTCTTGGTATGTACACCAAAATCCTCCAAACTTGCAGGAACTGGTGTTGGTTCCCTTGTTTGTGCTTCTTGTTTACCCTTCCCAAACAGAAACCTACAGGAGTGGCCAAGCCAATTGGCTAAAGCTTGCTCCAGGCCTAGTGGCAACACTTCAGTCCAGAAAGGTCTGCTGACCAGATCTGCTTTGGAGTGCAGTGGATTGGCTTCAAGATCTTCATCTACACCATGAACTGGCAGCATGCCAACTTCTTCATGTTCATGGAGCTCTTCTGTGGTAGCCTCAAGAATGAAGAAGAGCAGGTGTTCCAATCCATACTTGCATTGTGGTCTCTCATCCAAGACCAGGTTGACCTTGAGTTTCTCATGGCCTCACACAGAACCAGCCTGAGTGCCCCTGAGCAGTCTGCCTCCCACACCATCAAAGGTTGGTCTTGTCGATCTCTTCCTCTTGGGTATGTGCATTCTATGCTAACTCTATCTTATGTTTATGTTGGTATTGATCAGGACCCTAAGCCCAAAGAAAAGGAATCCAAGGGGTCCTCTTCAGCAACCAGGAACAAGGGACAGGGAACCTCTGGCCAGATGAAAGGTGAGTGAAAAAATGACTGTGGAAATTTTGATGAAGCTTAAATGGTTTTGTGATTGTTCATCTGATTTTTTGCTCATGAAACCTATTTTACAGTGGTTGAGAGCATTTTATGGAAGAAAGGCTGTGCTTATTTCATGGTTTATGCCATCATTTCATGTAATAAAGACTGATATTCTGGCTCTGCAATGGTTGACTTTGCAATTTCCTGGCATTTTTCTGGGGTGAGGACTAAGGTGGCCTGTCTATGTTGTGGCCATTCTGGAGATTGATGTGATGGAGGAACCAGTAAGAAAAAATAAACCTGGGACAGGAAGGCAGCTGGTGAGCTCATAAAACATGAGGGTAAGACTTAGAGTGAGCACCAAAGCATCCATTGGTGAGGTTGTGGCAGTGAGAAATCTCCACAGCATCTTTTGTCATGGACTCCTGCTTGTTGGGTTTTTGTTGAGACCTGAGCATGTCCTGGAGGTACTAAATGACTGCGTATGCATACGCGGTCATCTCAGTGGCACATAGTGTGTTCTCTCT
>CACVKS010000220.1:0-22007 GCA_902749335.1 Acanthamoeba triangularis
GTGTGCAGCCGAAGACGTCGTCGTGGTGGTCGACTGGCGGCTGCGCTTGTTGACCGGCCGACTGTTGACTTTCGTGTCCCCGCTGTCGATGTCGTTATCTGCGTCGGTGATACGATGAACCCGCTTCAGATGCTGTGCCTGCAGGTCCGAAGGGAAGGGGTTACGTGTAAGCGGAGGGACGGAGGGACTTCTGGTGAGTGCGGAACACAAAGCGCACCAAGTTGATCTTCTGGGTGAAGCTCTTCCTGCAGCCATCCACCTTGCACGCAAACGGCTTCTCGCCAGTGTGGACCAGCTGATGCCGCCGCAGGTTGGATGCCTGCGCGAAGCTCATCCCACAATGGCAAACGTGGGGCTTGTCGCCTAAAGGGAAACGAACAACGTAAGACACCACGCAATGGAGTGAAGGGGGGGGGGAGAGAGAGAGAGAGAGAGAACATACCGGTGTGAGTGTAAAGATGCTCCTTGAGGGAGGCCGAGTGGGCGAACCGCTTTTCGCAGCCGTCGAATGTACAGCCATACGGCTTCTCCTTCGTGTGGACCCGCAGGTGCTGGATCAGATTCGATCGATCGGCGAAGCTTTTATCGCAAGCGTCGCAGACGTAGGGCTTCTTGGTGTTGGACTTCTTCGCCAGGCTGTAGATGCAGACCTGGATCTTGAATGGCTTCCCCGGCACCGCGTCGTCCCTCTCCCGCTTCACCGCTGGATCGGGCTCCTGCTTGATCACCGGTGGTGGGGGCAGCGCTTGGATAGCCTTCCGCTCCTTCGCCTTGCCCACCCCCGTTTTGTCCTCGGTAGGCCGAGGCGGCGAGGCCGATCTCGGTTCGACATGCACCTGCTGGCGCATCCTGTCGTCGCTGACCGGCTTGGAATCGGCGGGGGTCCAGTCCTCGTCGCTTTCCTCCTCTTCGCCATCGCTTCCCTCGTCCTCGTCGTCCTCCTGCTTGAGCTGTGTGTCGGTCGTGTACTCCGGGTCTTCGTACTCTTCCCTTTCATATTCGCTCTCGGACTCCTTTTCCATTTCATCCACCGCGTCTCTGTCCTTATCGAGTTGCATGGCCTCGGTCGTCTGCCGCACGAAAGATCCGCCGGGCCACTCGGACGAGTCATCGTCCTCATCGCTTTCGCTTTCCTTCTCCTGTCTCCGGAGGCGCTTGGCCGCTATTGCTCTCTGGTGCTCTCGCCGCTCCTTGCCCTTCTTTTTGATGTCTTCTTTCTTCGTTCGCTTTTCGCCAGCGCCAAAGGTGGCGTACGGCCTAGGCCGCTTGGCCGCCTTCAGCTCCTCGGTGTGCTTGGATTGCCATTGGTCTTGGCTGTAGACCCTCGCGTAGTCCCGTTCCTCTTCGTCATCGTCGAGTTCCAGCCCCGCGCCGCTGTCTTCGTACTCGTCGTTTTCGGGATCGCTCTCGCCGGTGGCAAACGTCGTAGCGGAGCAAGACTTCTCCTTCGCAACCGCGTCGTGGTTGTCCCTGAGGGTGTTGTCCTGAGGAACATGCGATAAATCGTTCAGCACGAGGAGTGCAGACATACGACACCACTGAGTCAAGAGTACGATACCTTTTCGCCGAAGTGGTGCTTGATCTGGGCGTTGACATAGTCGTTCAGCTTCCACAACGTACGATTATCGAGCGTCTCGAGGTCAAACGTCCACTCCTCCCCCGACTGGAGTGCGGCGCGGTGCGAAGTGGATCAGAGGAGGCAAAGACAATCGCACGCACGATGGTTGGGAGAGAAGGAAGGGTGCCCACCTGAACAAGGTTTTGCGGAGACAGGCGTTCGACTATCTTGAGCACCAAAGGCAGGGTCTCTTCAGGCAGCTGACCAATCTTTCGCGAAAGTGTGTACTTCTGGGCCATGTCCATCGCCGGTTCCGCTGCAGGCGCACAACTGTGCAGAGAAGCACGGTAAGTTTTGTTTTTTTTTGGGGGGGGGGGTTGTACCCCCCTTGGGTCTCAAGCACCAGTCTTGACATACCTGGTCACAGGGGTGCTGTAGGGCTCGTAGCGCAAACCCTGAGTACGGGAGAAGCCGCGCGCGACGCCAGAATCGTACGTAGATGTGGTGCTTGTGCTGGTTGTCGAAGTAGCAGCCGACGTGCGTTCGTTGCACACCCGGGCGACCAGGGAAGAGCTTGCCCCCTTTCTTTCGCCTCTCCTCGTGGCCGAGCTGCCTTGGTGGAGCCTCTCCTTACTGACCTTCTTTTGGCTGCTGCCACTCTTCTCATCTTCGACATCTTCAGCCAAGGAACGAGCAAGGGTGGTGTCGGTAAGTTTGTCGATGAGCTGCTGCCGTCTATGCTCGTACTCGGCCTTGCTGATGAATCCATCCTCCAAAAGCATATTGAGATTTCGCAAGTGCTCCATCTTCGCGTCGCAGGCCTGGAACATGATTCAAAAGCACAAAAGGCGGCCGATTAGTAATCCGAGAACATGAGTATTGCTAGGATGGTCGAGGTACCTTGTAAAGGCGAAAACCGGCGAATAATCGAATGCACCAGCTTCCCAAGTTCGCGTTGTTGTGAAGTTCGATCTGATGCCTTCTCACCTCCTGATTTTTTTCTTCGTCTGGCTTGTTTCGTGAAAGAATACTCGGCACCAGAGAAATGTTGTCCCGTAACTTGCGGGAAAACTCGCAGTTTTTATTGTCCCCCACAACTCGAGGAGCGCCAAGGAGAGCATCGTCACAAGGAGAGCAAACGCCCGGGTTGGTCTAAGAAGATGCAACATCGGGGCGATTGCTTGTAGAAGCGACAGCCTTGGAGTGCAGGACTCCATACCTTGCCAAGTGATAAAACACAGGTGAATATGTGACGGGCAAGTGCAAGCAGACATAAGTACGTACTTGGCCATCAGCACTTCGACATCGTCCTGGTCCCAGTTGTCCGGCAGTTCATCAGTCACCCGTATGAGAGAAGTGACCAAGTCCCCATTCTGGCAAACAACACGATAAGCCACAACACCACAGCAACAGAGAGGAGGGGGAAATGACGATAACTGGCGCAAACCTTGTAGATGAGAAGTGTGGGCAAGGCATAGTCGTCATACTGGGCATCGGCGTCGGTGGCAATGATCCTGAGGAACTTGACGTAGAGAAACTTTTGTGCAAGCTTTTGCAGCACGTAGTTCATGCGCACCGACATGGCCAAATACTGCGTTGCACAACATGCGAGTCTCGCGAGCGTGGGCTGGTGTCCTTTGATTTGAAGAGATTGGGAAGGGCGGGTACCTTCTGATGGAGGTGGATGACCACGAAAGCGCCTGATTCCACCTCGCAGTCGATCTCATCTGAGAACTGACTGGCTGTGATGCTCTTGAAGTAACCAAACGTTTTCCTAACAGAAACAGTGTGGTGAGTGTGGCTCTGCGTCACAGGGGTCTCCTGGTTGGTGTACCTCTGGCTGGCGAGCAGCTCTTGCATTCTCCTCTCCCTGTACAAACGGATGAACTCTGGGTCATCTGGATCCAACTGCCGCACGAAAATGTTAGCACTGCTGCCGCACGTGTACGTCGTTCCGGAAGCAGTGTGGTCTGACACTCACTTCTTTGGGCTTCTTGTCGTCATCTGAGTCATCCTTCTCCTCGTCTTCATCGACGCGTCTGTTCGATGGCTTCACCGTTATAGCCTTGTCCTGAAGTGAAGGAATGGTTGTGAGTCGCGTGTGAAGGTGCGTGACGTCACGTTAGTTACCTTCATCTGGAGTCTGTGTGCTTCAGCGTTCGCCTGACGACGCAGCCGAGCTCGCTCCTTGGCCTCGGCGTAGTCAGCTAACACCCCCTAAGAGGCAAAGTGAGAAAGAGCCGTGCAGATGCCCCTCGGGGTTCGCGGGCCAAGCGCCTGGGCACAACTAGTACCTTGACGCCTGTGTTGGCACCATTGGGTCTGTAGCGAGGTGGCCGCGTGGCTGGAGGTTGCATAGCCTCTTGAGCGTGCGCCTCCCTGAAGCGATTGCTAGCATTAGAACGGTTTGGGTGCGCAACAATGCGGAAAAGTGGGCATATCGACACCGGAGAGCTTCTTCGATGTCGTCGAGATTGATGTCATCCAGCAGTTCATCTTCTTCCAGTGTAGAGCGTCCAGCGTCGTCATCGCAGCAATGAGCATGCGCTTCCGTCCGTTCGCTGGCCAGATCAAGCAGCGTCTGATGCTCCATCCCCAAACAGGTTTATTTATTTATTTATTCATTTCTTTTCTCTGGGCCAGACCTATTTTCACAGAATTTCTTTCATTCCTTCTATTTTCCGCAGACCTATTACCCCAGTACTGCGCGAGCTGATCTTTGATCTGATTCGAGAGAAAGAAGATGGAGGGTGGAGATTCTAATTCAGCATCTCAGTCCGCCACAGCACCACCTGCCGGAAACAGGCGCCGTGCACCTCGAAAGCCACACACAAAGCGGGAGATGGACATTGTCTTCCCGCGAGAGGAGGCCTACCTCGATGCCTTGGGCGGCAAGAAGGACGACGACGATGGTGCCACCGAGCCGGCAGAAGCTGCGGTGGTCGTCAATCAGCCAGAGTTGGTGATGAAGCAGCTCAAGTTCGTCAATGTCTTGGTCACCACACCCTCGGTCAAGAAGCGAGTGTGGATTTGGCGCAAAATTGTCCCTGGCATCGTGCTTCAGCAGGCGGAGTGGAGCAAAGAAGGTGCGGTAGACCTACGCCAGTGATTTCCTCTTCGTAATTGCCCACGATTTAGTGTCGAAATTTGTTGATTTTAAATTATGCTGAGCGCCTGGTCCCATGTAATTGACGTGCAAATGTGAAAGATGCCGCGTTTCTGACACGTATCCGCCTTAATGCGTGTAGTGCTGGATAAAGTTCTGGCCGCGACTACACTCATGCTCTACCGCACGGTGGATGTCTACTCTGATCGCACAAGCCAGCTGGCCGTAGAATCCTTCGTGAGCGCTGCCCTCTCCAGCAACAACTCGGGGCTGGTGTCCTCATTCCTCACCGCATTTTTGAAGAGATTTTCGCTAGCGATGGCCACCATCGTCACGCAGCCTGCCGTCACGAGGTATATATAACCCCGTCTGTCGCGGCGGTGGGTTGTGGCTTTAGATGACGGTCTGACACCGTTGCTTGTGCAGGATGAGGCAAACGGAAATCGTCCTCCTGCGGTGGAGTTGTGACGTTGTGCTTAGCAAGAGCGGCCTCGAATTCCTCACATCGCAGAAGAAATTTGGAGATTTTGCCAAGCTGCAGTTCCGCGTCCTCGATGCGGTCGCATCCATCAGCCAAGTGCACGCTCGCGACGCCGCCCAGCACAAGTTCCTCATGACGCTTGCCAAGGTAAAGGACTCGTTGGTCGGCACCTGTTTTTTTCCCCATTGTGTGGCCCCTCCTCACGCATTCGCCTGCGTGTCATCTCTGCAGCGCCCCGAGGCCTTCCAACTCTACATCACTGCTCTGGGCAGCGAGCCGGCGCGGTACGAATGTGCTGCGCTCGGCCTGCTTACGCACTATGCGAAGAAGAACCCGGAGCTGCTCACGTCCGTCAAGGTATATTGTAGCGAGTGCTCTCCCGTGTGCCTTTCGTTGTTCTCACAAGTCTGACTCGCCGCCATAGGAGAAGTTCCTCAAAGCGTACGTCGCGTTGATATTCGGCGATCGAACTGCGCCGCCTAAGCACACCCACGAGGCACTGGCTCCGCTCATCAGCACGCTCACGCCCGACGAGTTCGGAACGTATGTGCAACACATCCATCCGCGAGGCACTCCACCATTTTGCAACTGCATCGCCCTTACAATCATCCACTCTGTGTCGTGGTCGTAGTGCTGTACTGCCGACTGTGGACAGGTCGCTCAAGCGCAATCCCGAGGTCGTCATCGGAGATGTTCCGATTCTTCTCTCACACCTCCCCCTTGATCTCAGCCCCTTCGTCAAACCGCTTGGGTACCCAACTTGAGGCTTAGCTCGTGGGAGACGGTCGCAAGGAGCCCCAAGTGTTCACATATTCTCTCTCGCTACAGTGCCATGGCGTTCTCGCAGCTTCGCTCTAGTGAGATCACATATCGCGCTGGCGGTCTGGCAATTGTGCAACAGACGGTGCGCAAGGTCAGTGACCCTGCTGCGCTGGAGGAGCTGATGAAGGATCTTTCTGCTCTCGTAGCAGGTAAGCAAACCTCCATGGACTCGTTGTGTATTGAACAGGCTACACGCTCACTCTCATTTTCCCCTTCTTGCCAGGTCTGACCGACTACAAGAGCCGATTGGCTACGGTGGAGGCCATCGGCGCACTCGACGCCGCTTCCCTGCCCCGCGAAGACAAGCTGCGCGTGGCGATGGTTGCCATCGAGGCCCTGCAGACTCTCCTCAAGAAGGAAGGCATGGACGAAGTCCGTGTGGCCGCTGTTATGGCCCTGGGCCTCTGGCTCTCTTACACCTCCAAGATTACGCCCGAGGCGAAGCAGCTCTACCTCGCTGGTGCGCACAGCCCCCCATACAAGGAGGAGACCTCGCCCGACGCTAACACCTCCACGTTTGCAACAGGCTTCAAGGACGTCAAGGATACGACCAGACATGCGTACCTCGAGAGCTTTATCGTGGCGTTGAAGAGCGCACGTGAGGACTGGACCCTCTCCTCGCTCAATGTAATCTCCGAGTTTGGTACCATCCCACCTCCCATCATCGCTTCACTCCACTTCCGTCACTCATTCACACCAAATCTGTGTCGTCTATGTAATCAGTTGACCCCCTCATCACGCTCGCCAAGACCGCCATGACTCAGCTGAAGAGCAGGAAGGACCTCGTGTATGCCTTCACCGCGCTGTCTCTCATCGCCTCGCTTAACGGAAGCACGGCCGATGCCAAGTACGATGCCGCCTGTTATTATGCAGATTACGTACATCATGAACCTCACTCACTTCCTTCTTTTATGAACGGGTAAACTGTAGGTTGACCAAGGAGGGCCTGTGGAGGGCTGTCTTGGGCGATGCTACTGGCGCCCCCACTGCCAAGCCTGCTGCTGCCGCTCCTGCTGCCAAGGGCAAGGGTAAGGAGAAGGAGACCGAGAAGCCCGTGAAGGAGGCCGAGAGCTGTTTCTTGTTCAAGCGCAAGTTCCTGAAGTACGTTGTTCCCGCAAGCGCGTACGCCACGCCCATAGGTGCATTCGCACTAAGCGTATGGTTCAACTACAGCAAGCTGGACGAGCGAGAGGGCCGCGTGCTGGCTGTGCTGTCGGAGACCCTTCTGCAGTACCACTACACCCGGGTCGTGAGCGCGATGAGCCAGCAGAAGGAGAGAGACGAGGCGAACCGCGCGCGCGGCAAGGTCACATCTGCCAAGAACGTGTTCGGCCTGCTGATCTACCTGCTCACCTGCCCGTGGAACGCTCCCCGCAAGGAGGCGGCGCGGATCGTGAGCAAGCACAACAGCGAGAAGGACGAGCTGTCCGAGCTTCTGGTGCGCGCGTTCTTCCAAGCGGTCAAACCGGCGCCCGAGGACGACCTCGCTGCCAAGAAGGCTGCGGCCATCGAAAAGGAGGAGGACTTGCCCACCACCAAGAGCGACGACGGCCAGGCCCGTTCGGCGATCTACTTCCACGCCCTCTTGAACTGCCTCAAGGCCGACGGCCAGGACAAGGAGACCAGCCAGCCGAGGCAAGAGGCCATCCGCAGGGTGTTGCCGTTCGTCTTTGTTCTCGCGCATCACCCCTTCATTCTCCCCTCCGTCCAGTACCAGTGCTGGGCACGCTGCTTGGCCATTGCCGGCATCTCCCTCAAGGTACCCACCGTTGCCCATGTGTCTCTGTCGTGACATGAGTAGCTCATCGCTCATTTCCCCCGTGCTGCCACAGGACTACTCGCAAGAGGACACGAAGGCCACGATCAACGATCTGCTTCATTTCCTGTTCGAGGGCCACTCAGGGCTGGGCATTAGCGGAGTGCTGCTGAGCGGCAACAAGTACATCAGCAGCGCAGCCTACTCTGCCCTGTCCTCCCTCGCGAAGATGGTCCCCGCCGCTCTCGGTATGCGATACAAACCACTCGTGCGCACTCTTCCGTTTCCATTTGTATGTGCGCTCATACTTTACGTCACCGTTCTGTGTTTTCTGCAGGCGCGGTGGTGAGCCACGCCTCGCATTTGATGGCCTCTAGTATCCCGCTCCAACAGTTGACCAACAACCAGCTGGAGATCTACCGCACTCCGTCCACCGAACTCTGGACCCCCAAGTCCGAGGAGTACGTGGCGCAGGTGGTCGAGTCACAGAACGTCAAGAAGCTCAAGGGTAAGCTAAGCTCTCTACTCTCTCTTAACCCACTTCGTTGTGCCTTTTGTGGTATTCATGCGCTGAACGAGTTGGTCGACGGTAATGTAACTCAGGCCAGAAGATGTACGATCAGGCCGACGCCGCTTGGGAGGCTGAGATGAGGAAGAAGCTGGGTCAGGACAAGAAGGACAAGGTACACGCCGCTCTGCGCAGCGCAGAGGTGCCCACGAGGCCTAACCACTGGTATTAACTCGAGTTCATCGGACCCCATGCAGACGCCCCAACTGACGCCCGCCGAGCAAGCGGAGAGGACCGCTCACCTGGCCAGGCAAGCCAGCCTGCGCGCCCGGGTCGACGCCAGAGTGCACAGAGTGCGCGCCGCGCTCCAGGCTATCTCCTCACTTGCCACCAACGTGCCGCACGTACGAAGCCCCCGCCCGTACTTTCTCAAACATTCTCCACATACCAATGATTTAACACTGCGTGGTCACGCTCGTTTACACAGGTCGCGCATCTCCAGCTGCCGGCCTTCCTCGTTCTCGTCCGCGCTCTGATTCCGCACAAGCTGAACGAGCTGCAGCAGGAGGCCGAGCAGACTCTGGCCTCGCTCGCCCAGTGTGTCGGCCCTGTCCACCAGCCGCCATTCCCCGTCTCGACCTCGTCGCCCGTTCCGCGTTTCCCCCCGGCCTCTGTCTACTCCGCCACCAGAATCAGCTTTGTGCTGCAGAAGCTGTTCAGAGCGTCGAAGCGCAACGCCGATGGCCGTCTGGTCATTTCGTGGGACAAGGAGCTGCTCAAGCTCATCCCGAGCGGTATCAACGACATCGCCGACATCATTCACTCGAGGCGAGACAAGTACGTCGATATTTCCAATTCGCCCGTCATCCGGGCCAGGTTTTCACATTGCACACTAACGCGTGTCGTGCTTCAGCGAGCATCGCTTGTCGCCTCAGGGCTTCTGCTTTGTGCTGCCGGTGATCGAGGCTGTGCTCATGCCCGGCGACGACAAGGACTACTTCGGCCTCACCATCCAGGAGGACGCGTATGGCTCTCCACCTCTCCGCCACAATTTTGCCTCGTCCTCCCTTGCTCACAGCTTGACTTGCAGGCTGTACGATCTGGAGCTCCATTCGCGCGCACCTGCCGGTGTGCAGCACATCAAGCCTCCTCCTCAGCCGTTCGCCGATGTGTTCGGAAGCATCCTCGTCTACCTTTTGGAGAATGCGGCGCGATTCAAGAACAGGGCTAAGGAAGCGCTCCTTTCCCTCGCTGCCGGTACGCATATAAGGGCCCCTTTCTTTTCTCTCTTTTCTTTCCCAACTTTCTTCTGCGCAACACTCATGGGCGCGTTCGACATTCCAGAGCTCGACCAGGACCAGCTCCCGAGCGTGCTGGATGGTCTGCTCTCCAAGGAGAAGCACGTCCGTTACTCCTGCCTGCAGGCCTTCCAGATGGTTCCCGATGTCAAGTCGGGCACCATCGAGCCCCTTCCCTATGCTGTGGCCCGACTGTGGCACGCCATGTTCGACAAGGACGAGGAGAACGCCAAGCTCGCCAAGCAGCTGTGGGAGCACACCGGGTTCCAGCTGGCCGAGAGCCAGGCGCTGTGGGCCGCCTTTTACAGCGTGCTGTCCAGCCCCGTGGAGCAGATCAGAGTGCAGGCCGGTCGTGCCATCTCGGCCGCCCTCACCGAGCTTCCCTCGGCTACGGTCAGGGTCCTGCGGGATCTCTTTGCGCTCTACACGCGCAACGTACGTAGACCAGTCCGCTAACAGATCTTCGCCAGCTCTCCCACTGACCACGGATTCGCAATGGTCCACAGGTTCCCCCGCCCGTCAAGGAGGCCTCGCGCGTCCATCAGGCCGTGCTCCACGGCAAGGCGCTCGCGCACATTTCGCCCGAGGAGGAGGAAGTACGTGTTACACCAAATGGCGACAGTCTGGAAACAGTTCGGTTGCCTAACCCCACTCTTCCCACGCCAGGGTGCCGCGTTGGAAACCGAGCCGCGGACCAATCTGCTGACGCTGGGCTCCAAGCCGCCCAAGGGCGAGATCGTCCACAAGCTCGAGATCAGGAGCGGCGTTGCTCTCGCCCTTGGCGAGTGCGCTACTGTGGTTCGTTAATCCTTGTTCCTGTCCAGTTTTTCGCAGGGGCAGTAGCTTCGGTTCTACCTGGCGTTGGTCTTACCCGTGCCTCTCTCTTCTCTCTCTCTCTCTCTCCCTCCCCCTCTCGTATAGTTGGGAGCCGAACATCTGCCGCTGGTGCTCGACTTCTTCATCAAACACGCGCTGACGGATCTCGATAAGGTCGTCATCGACCACGCCACCAAGGTAAGCGACCCAGACTTTAGACTCTGTGGATTTAAGCACGAGACCAACCATAACGCTTACCGACTTGGCACACGACGCACAGGCCGGTATGGAGATCATCGCTAAGCAGGGACAGACGCACATGGGCACCATTCTTCCGATCCTCGAGAACTACCTGGACAGGCCGGCTCCCTCGCAGCTGCCGGCGCATATTTCCGATCAGGTGCGCGAGGCGGTGGTCATCTTCCTGGGTACCCTGGCCCGCCACTTGGCCGCCGACGATCCCAAGGTCCGCGCGGTCATCGACCGCCTGCTGGAGGTGCTTAAGACGCCCGCCGAGTCGGTGCAGAAGGCCGTGAGCCAGTGCCTGGGCTCCCTCATGAAGAACATCACCGAGGAGCCCCAGAGAGAGAAGTACGTGAGCCTCCTGCTCGAGCGCCTTCTCAAGGGCTCCTCCTACGGAGACAGGCGCGGTGCTGCCTATGGTCTTGCCGGACGTACGTTTTGTTCTTCCCGCATTATGATCTAAAGGTGTGGTGCTCACTCGTGTGTGTGTGTGTGTGTGTGTGTGTGTGTGTGTGTGTGGCAATCAATAGTGGTCAAGGGTATTGGTATTCCCATCCTTAAGCAGTACGGCATCATGGACAAGCTGCAGGCGGCGGTTGAGAACAAGAAGAGCATCAACACCCGCCAGGGTTCCCTCTTTGCCGTACGTTTGCAGTGTCAGTCCTTCGCCTCGCTGTGCCGCGCGGTCCCCTGACTCTCTGCTCTGCCATGCTCTCGCCACAACGCAGTTTGAGTGCCTCTCGACCATGCTGAAGCTGTCCTTCGAGCCCTACGTGATCCAAATCCTGCCCAAGCTGCTTCTGTCGTTCAGCGACCAGAGCGAGCAGGTGCGCGAGGCCACGGCCGACGCCGCCAGGGCCATCATGGGCAACCTCTCCGGTCACGGTGTCAAGCTGGTGCTCCCCGCCCTGCTCAAGGCCCTCGAGGACCGCTCCAAGAACTGGAGGACCAAGCAGGCCGCCGTCGAGTTGCTCGGCACCATGGCCTTCTGTAACCCTCGCCAGCTCTCCACCTGTCTGCCCACCATCGTGCCCCGCCTCGGTGTCGTGCTCACCGACACCCACCAGAAGGTATGTAGTCATCACTTTCCTCACTTGTCGTGCAAGGATAAGGATTGACCTCACTGACGTCATCCCCCCCCTTTGCTGTCCGTCAAAGATCGTCGAGGCCGCTCGCATCGCTCTCGAGAACATCGGCGCCGTCATTCGTAACCCTGAGATCCAGGCCCATGTGCCCGCGCTCATTCAGGCCATCTACGATCCGGACAAGAACACCATCGCCGCCCTTGACGCGCTGCTGAGCACCTCGTTCGTGCACGTGATCGACGTGCCGTCGCTGGCGCTCATCATGCCCATTCTGTCGCGTGCGCTCAAGGACAGGAAGACCGAGGTCAAGAAGAAGTCCGCCCAGGTGCGTCGTCGGCATTTCTCGCCTTTCTCAGCCGATCGTTGTCCTAATAGCGCGCTTGTGGTGCTTGATCAGATCGTGGGCAACATGTGCTCGCTGGCCGACCACAAGGACCTCATCCCCTACCTCGAGATCCTGATCCCCGAGCTCCAGAACATCTTGACCGATCCCATCCCCGACGTTCGTACCGTGAGCGCCAAAGGTACGATTGTTAATATTATTTTTTCCCCTTCATGTTCAGAATTTGTTTTGTGTCACGACCCAATCGCCGCAACTTACCCTTTCATCATCATCACGGTCACAGCTCTGGGCACCTTGGTCCAGGGTATCGGCGAGCAGAACTTCAGCACGCTCATCCCGTGGCTGCTGGAGACGATGCATTCCGATGCCGGCTCCGTGGAGCGTACCGGTGCGGCGCAGGGTCTCTCGGAGGTGATCGCCGGTCTCGGTACGCCGCCTGCTCCCCAGTCCCGCCTTTTGTTCAAGAACATTAGGCCTGCGCATGTATGTGGCTTACTTACGCCTCGGTTGCGGGTCTTGGGGCAGGCGTGGGCAAGTTCGAGGAGCTGCTGCCGCAGATCATGGACGGCACGGACGACCCGAAGTGGCACATCCGCGAGGGCTACATCGGCCTGTTCGTCTACCTGCCGTCGGCGCTCAAGGAGAAGTTCCCGCCCTACATGGGCACCCTCCTGCCCGCCATTCTCAAGGGCCTTGCCGATGAGACCGGTATGCATCGTCTCTCACTCTCACTCTCGCTCACGCTCACTCTCTCACTTCCGTGACGCCGTCTGAATGATTGGTTGTTCCACCCAACAGAGTCGGTCCGTGAGATCTCGCTCCGTGCTGGCCAGGCCTTCGTGACCCAGTACGCCGAGACGTCGATCGACGTCATGCTGGTACGCAGCTTCTTTCTGCCCCTTCGGCCTATTATTTGAGGCCGTCTGCCTCTCTCTCTCTCCTCTCTCGAAAGCTAATCCTTTCGCTCTGCAGCCTACCCTGCTCGAAGGTCTGTTCGACGACAACTGGCGCATCAGACAGTCGTCCACCATGCTCGTCGGCGATCTGCTGTTCCACTTCCTGGACAAGGACCAGAAGAAGGAGAACCAGCAGAGACGTACGTTTAAGACTCCACAGCTTTAGCACTCACCCGCATGCCCCCCCACCCGATCGTGATGGCTAAACTCTTGTGCTTCTCTCTCCGCGCAGTCATCAGCGGCAGCTTGGATGCCGACGTCCAGGCCGACATCCTGTCGCGACTGTACATGCTGCGCAGCGATCCCAACGCTGTCGTGCGTCAGCAGGCGCTGATGGTGTGGAAGTCCGTGGTCGAGCACACCCCGGCCACCCTCAAGCGTACGCTTGGCCCACTCCCCATCATCAATCAACAACCAACCGTGAGTGCGACTGCGACACGGCGCCTCTCATCAACGTCCGAACGTTCCGTCTCTTTGTCCACCACACAGGCGTCCTGCCGAAGATGATGCACATCATCATTCAGTGCCTGGGCAGCTCGGTCCTCGACAAGCGTGAGGTCGGAGGCAAGACCCTGGGTGACCTCGTCAACAAGCTGGGCGACCGTATCCTGCCCGACATCATCCCCATCCTCGAGGAGGTACAACCGGCCGCCAACGTTCACCTTCCGGCAAATATTGTTTACCACACACGCACGCACGCTCATACCCTGCATTCTTCTCTCAGGGTCTGCGGAGCCCCCTGTCCGACACTCGCCAGGGTGTGTGCCTGGGTCTTACCGAGGTCATCGCCTCTGCCCAGAAGCACCAGATCGCCGAGTACGTCGACGACCTCTCGTGTGTGCGTGCGCGTATGTGCGCACACACTTCTTACCACCTCGCTTGCACTGACATGGCTATTGTCCTGCGCCCTGTCCAGGTACCTCCACATCATCATGCCTGCCGTGTCCCGCGCTCTGTACGACCCGTTGGACGAGGTCCGCGAAGCCGCTGCGCTGGCCTTTGACAGGTTGTACAAGTCCGTCACCAGCAAGGCCATTGACGACATCGTGCCTGGTACACTCTTTTCCCCTCTGCGTTCCCCCTTCGTCAAGTCTGTCGGGACCCTGACAGTGCGTTCCCTCTTCGTGCAGACCTTCTCGAGCAGCTGGAGAACCCCGAGGTCGCCGACTACGCTCTCGATGGCCTGCGTCAGATCATCACCCTTCGTGCCGTGGCCATTCTGCCCTACCTCATCCCCAAGCTCACCAAGCCGCCCATCACGTACGCGCCTAACACCACACTAGGCGTCTAACAGTTCCCCCCCCCCTTGGCTGACGGTTCCTCCCCTCTTTTTGGGCCTCAAAAAACAGTGCGTTCAGCGCGAAGGCGCTCAGCTCGGTGGCCGAAGTCGCCGGACCCTCGCTCTACCCCCACCTCGGCATTCTCATTCCGTGCCTCATCGAGGCCATGCAGCCGCAGCCCGACGTCGCTCCCGAGGAGCTGGAGTCGGCCAAGAGCTACGGCCAGAAGATGGTGCTGTGCGTGCGGGAGGACGGCATGCACATCCTCTTCGCCGAGTTGCTCCGGGCCGCGGACAACTCGTCGGCGTCGTTCCGTACGTCGGCCGTCACGCTGCTCGGCACCTACTGCGCCGAGAGCAAGGTGGACTTCCGGCCCCACGTCCCGGTGACCCTCAAGAAGCTGATCGAGCTGCTCAACGACCCGGCCGTCGAAGTGCAAAAGGCCGCCTGGAGCGCCCTCGACAGCCTCATGAAGGCCATCGAAAAGAACGACCAGCCCGGCTTCGTCGCCGACGTGCGGCTGTACCTGTCGTACGTCAGGGACGACCTGCGAAAGCAGGGCAAGACCGCGCTGCCGGGCCTGTGCCTGCCCAAGGGGCTCGATGCCATCCTTCCCCTCTTCCTTCAGGGTACCTACACTGTGTGTGTGTGTGGTTGTGGCGGAGGTGGGCTAACATGAGCCCTGTTGTTGTATGCCCACTCGGCCAGGTCTCATGTTCGGCAGCCCCGAGCAGAGGGAGGCGTCTGCTCTGGGTATGGGCGACCTGATCGAGCTGACCACCCCGCAGGCCCTCGGACCCTTCGTCATCAAGATCACCGGTCCGCTCATTCGTATCATCGGCGACCGCTTCCCGCCCCGGGTCAAGCTCGCCATCCTGCGCACCCTCTCGTACGTGTCCTCTCTCGCTCAACGATTCTCATCGAGTCGCTGCATATGCTCATCCTTGTGCGCTCATTTCATCATCGCCATCATCATCATGAAACGAACAGGATGCTGCTGGACAGGGGCGGTCCGATGCTCAAGCCCTTCCTGCCGCAGCTGCAGACGACGTTCGTGAAGGCCCTCTCCGACGCGACGTTCGAGGTGCGCGACCAGGCGGCCATCGCGCTCGGCAAGCTGATGGGCATGCACACGCGCGTCGACCCGCTCGTGACGGAGCTCATGTCCGGCATCAACGAGGCCACCGGCGGCATCCAGGAGGCCATGCTGGGCGCCCTCCAGCGAGTACTCATCTCCGCCGGCGACAAGGTCAAGCCCGAGATCCTCTCCAAGATCGCGCCCACCCTGTTCGAGCTCCTGCAGTCCGACGACGAGAACACGCGCCTGGTGGTGAGCCGCTGCCTCGCGGCCTACAGCAAGTTCTGCTCGCCCGACGAGTTCGAGCGCATCATCAAGACCGAGCTGTCGGTCGAGGCCGGCGACGTCAAGGCCCAGTGGAAGCTGCGCCACGCCTACACGCTCACCCTCGAGTACATCCTGCGCTACGCCTTTGAGCGCGTCAGCTCGAGCGAGGACCTGCTCCGCGTGGCCTCCAACCACGTCGTGGCCATGCTCAAGGACGACAAGCCCCTCGTCAAGAAGGCCGCCATCAGCTGCGCGGAGAGCTACCTCGTGCTCCTGGGCGAGGAGCACCAGGCCTTCGGCGCCGCGGCGCAGTCGCTGCTTCCGCTGTTGGCCAAGGCCTCCGCCGACCAGCAGGCCGACATCAGGCAGGCGGCGGTCAAGGCCATCAAGCAGTTCGCCAAGAAGTGCCCCGGCACCTCGTCCAACAACCTCGAGCTGCTCGTGCCGGCCCTCTTCAACCGCGTTAAGGACAGGACCTCGATGCCCGTCAAACTTGGTACCTGAACTTCCCTCCAGCTCGTCCCCGCAACAACAACAATACAGTGCGGTCGCTAAAGAGTGTGTGCGTCCAACAAAACAGCTGCGGAGAGAGCGCTCCTGCACGTTCTTCGCATCCACGCCGAGCCCGAGCTGCTGACGGCGTACGCCGGCAAGCCCACGGCCATGGGCGGCAACAAGGCCGAAGCCAAGGCCCTGGTGGACTACTGCAAGCGTATCCTTGCCAAGCTCGCGCCCGAGAGCGAAGACGAGCGGGAAATCTGAGGCCTCAGCCCTTTTGGCTCTCACACCATTCTCCATCTTTCCTGTTGATCTAACACAATAAAACCAAAATTATCTACCAATTTGTGAACGATTTGCCGGTTCATGTGCTTGACGGTCAGCTTTCCCTTTGGTTTGGTACCTAACCTTGTTTTTGCACACAAAATCGCTCTTATCTACGAGAATCGCAAGGGTAGGATCGAAATCGGCAAAATTAATGGGGAAAGTTTGTTCTTCTGGATGTAAACGCTCCAGATGCCTTAGCAGCAGCCGCAAGCGCCGCAGGTGGACCACAGGCGGAAAGAGTTGCCACCCCAGCCCCAGACCTTGATGGCGCACTGCAGGTTGCTCTCGAGATCGCAAGGGGCACGGCCGCCAGAGCTGTGGAGAGAAGGAACGAAGTGGCAGTTGAGTGAAAAGAACGAAAACGAAGCGGCAATCGAATCAAAGGGGCCACCACAAGTAACACGTACCAGGAAGCCCAGTTCTGGTTGTTGATCTGCCACAGGCCAACGTCGTAGCTGCCGCCGCGGTTCTGGTTGGCAGCGTGGAGGTTGCCGCCGCTCTCGTGGCGGGCGATGCACTCGCAGCACGACTGGCTCCAGCCACTGAAACGGCGGCACGCCGCGCCAATGTCCGTGTAAGCCGAGCCGGTACCGCACGGGCAAGCCGAGCAATCGTTCGACGGGCAGTTGCCCTGCAGATGGATGGATGGATTAATATCAATAACTAAAAAAAAAGATAAATCAAACGGGGCTGCGTACACCGCAGGTGTTGGCGAGGATGGCCGGGAGGGCGAGGAGGACGAAGAGGCCGCAGAGGGCAAGGATGTTGGAGGCCTTCATGATGGTGGGTGTGGGCGCTTGGCTTGTGGAAGTGAGTGTCACTTTGGCCTTTTCTTCTTTGCCTTCATTAATTCAACTCCGAGCGCACCACTACGGTGGCACTTTCTTCTGCGGACATACAGCCCACGACCAACCGCCACGAGGAGAAACAGCAACAGAACATCTCCCCTCCAAACCTGTCTGGCACGTGAAGCCAAGGTGTGAGGTTGTCAAGAAAAACCTACCATGGCCAGCAACGAGTAGGGCAAGTTCGCCACAGAGAATAGCGGGGAATACACTCCTGCCTGGAGGCCAAGCCCCTCTCCTTCAAGCTCGGCCCCTCTTCCGGCTGTGTGAGCTCTCTGGACTCTGTGGAATGTTGGCGTAATTTTGCTGATGATTGTTTGAATTCCTGGAGTTGCCGCCTGGTGTTTCTGGCGAGCGTGTTGTGCTGTGATCGGATCGTGAAATCTCTCCCAGTTCAAGGCTGCAGACTGGCGCCTGACTGGGCCATTTAACCAGCAGCATGCCCACCATCATCACTTCATTAATCAGTGAGCTCCAACAACAACCTGACCTCGGCCACAAGGAAGTGAGCACCTCCATCCTAACCACCATCCATCACACAACTCCGCTCGAGATGCGCTTCCTCGCTCTTGTGCTCCTCATCACGATCTTGGCCGCCCTATGTGCCGCTCGTACGCACCCCAGCTCGCTCCTCCTCTTCTCCTTCTTGCTGATGTGGTTCACCATCACTGCCCACACATCTCACATTCCTGACGCGTTGCAGAGCCGTGCCCGGTTGAGATCAAGCAGACGATGATGAGCTCCTTTGTGGAGGACGGCCAGTTCAGCTCCCAGTGGCGCGTCGAGCTCTCGCCTGGCCCGCGCATCGTCGTCTCCGCGCTCCGCATCTCCCTCTCCCCTCCCTCGCCCGCTCACCCGATCGCCCTCGTGCGCGGCATGGAGGGCGCCGGCTCGTCGGCCTCGTCGCTGTCSTCGTCGYCCTCGTCTGCCAGCGCCGCCTTCTACCGCTTGCCCAAGTCYCGCGCYCTGGCCGGCGGGCTCAAGTCGGGCGAGTCGCAYGCGTTTGAGTACGTCGTGCGCGGTATGGCGCCTGCCAGCATCGCGTTGGCCTCCGTGTCGTGCGCCGCCAGCGAGGCCGACCACTCGTCGTCTTCGCTGCCCTTCTACGCCGGCCCGTGGTTCTCCTTCTTCAACAAGAACAACAAGAACGATGACAGCAAGAAGGCTAGCGATGATGTGCCGGCGGGCAAATCGGACAAGTGTGTGATCAAGGTGGAGCAGCTGGGCCGAGCCCACCAGGAAGGGGGCAGCTGGACCGATAGCGGGTTCGTCTACCGCACCTACGACCTCAAGATCACCAACCTGGGTCAGCAGCCCTACACCTGGTCCCTCATCAAGGTCCACCTCGCTCCCAACGAAGAGCTCTACGAGGTACTGCCTTGGCCCACTGTCAACGCACGCGAATTGAGCACGTTTTGACTGTGTGCCCTCCTGTGTGCAGTGGTGGAACATGGTGCGCCCGACCGCGACCGAGCCCGTGCTCAAGGTGGTGACCAATGGCGGCCTGGAGTCAGGTCGCTCGATGACGGCGGGCTACGTCGTGCGCACGCCCGAGGACATCGATGCCGCGTCCGTGGTGGTGGACCCCCAGCTCTCGCTGAGCAAGGTCTCGTGCGTGGGCTCGGAGTCGCTGGCCGACCTGCAGCCCCGCGTGTTCTGCCGGGCCAACGTCAACATCACCGCCCGCGCGGGCCTGACGGAGCGCAGCCGCTGGTCAGACGGCGACTATCTCTACCAGGTCTACGACCTCAAGGTGGTCAACATGGGCGGTCGCCTCATCACCGACGCCCGCATCAGCCTGGCCCTGGCGCCCGAGGCCGAGTTGATCCAATGGTGGGAGGTCAGCCGGCTGGGTGCCTCGTCGAGCGTGTTCCACCCGGGCAACCCGATCCGCGTAGATAGCGCGCTGACGGGGGGCGTCATCGAACGCGTTCCGCTCTCGGCCCTGGGCAACCACCACGCGATCAGGGCTCAGGTCGACTCCATCTCCTGCGTCTGATAGCAGACGTCGGTGCCTCTTGCCTTCTTCTTCATCTTCCTCTGTACAGCTCCTCCCTCCTCAGCTGCGATGTAAATAATGGCGCATATGCGCTCATCCCATAACATATAAATATATACATAAAGATATCTTCCTACACCGATCGTGGGCGATGTTGAGGACACAGCAACGCGAGGAAAGGGAAGAGGAGAGGGGGGAAGCATTGGTGTTGTAAACCTTACAGTTCGTAGAGGGAGTCCTGCGCCACGTTGTGCTTCTGCTGCGCTTCCTTGACCTTCATCTGCTTGAACATTTGCTTGGCCCGGTCGCCCAAGTCCCGCTTGACCTTGTACTGCGTGCAGAAGTTGTGTTCAAAGTCGGCCATGTTCTCCTGCAGGTCCTCCAGGCGGTTGAGCAGGTGGTTCTTGTTCATCGCCCCGACTGCAGAGACGAAGACAACGAAAGAGAGGGTCGAATCAACTCATTGCCCCACCCGCAAGCCAATGGGCGGCATGGGGGACGTACGATCATCAGGGACGGCGCCGTGGTCCTTGGCCGCCTTTTGCTCCTCCTCGAGCTTCTTCCTGAGCACGGAGTGGTAGAGGGCCATCTCGCGCATGAGGGCCGTCATCTTCTGGTGGAACTTCGTCGCTTCGTCCATGTCCTGCAATGATTCATAATCACGGTGGACCTTGAGTTTTGCTGCAAACTTCGAAGTGAAGTAATTCTAACTTCAAGTGAGTCGAGCCAGGTCAGCGCAGGATGGGGTCCATACATGTCCCTTGACGCTGTTGACTTCGCTCAGCAGGCCGTACATCCGCTCTTCAAACACGTTGAGCTGGTCCTCGGCGTAGAGCGTGCGGAAACGCTTCATCTGTCGCGCACCACCGGAGATGCGGGATGTGAGCACACACGCCGAACGATGTGCGGTGGTGAATGATTTGTGGTGGTGGGGGTGTACGAGGTCGTAGTTCTCCTGGATGTACGCGAGGATGTTGTTCAAGCGCTGGGAGACGGCTTCGGCGTCGTTCCTTCTCGCAAATTGTGCCACCAACGCTTCCTGTGTGCGATACGATAATAGGGGTGAGCCAAGCTTATGCGGAAATGTGGGTCTCGGGAAGGCGACAGGGGGACCTGATCGGCTTTGATCTTGCTGATCAGCTCCTTCATCTTCTTTTCGGTTTCAGTGAGCTGGTCGGGTCGCTCGACGGCCAGCACGACCAGCTTCTCCGCCTTCTTCTCGTATGACTGAATCCTTTCCCCGAGATCCTTCTCACGCTTGGCTACACCCGCGCGAATACGTCAGGGTCAGTGTCCCTGCCAACTTCCTCGCTTTCGGGCGAGAAAGAGAGAGACGTACCGCCAGAGTGGACGGGCTGACCGACCGTAGCCCGCGCGCTGTTGCCTGCAAAGGCGGGAGGCGCCGACGCGGTGGCATAGAAGCCCGTAGAGGGCGAGGGCGAGGGCATGGCTGGAGGGAGAGTGGTGCTGTCGACATAGTAGTGCGGCTGCTGCTGAAGCTGGGCGTTGTGTTCCGGTGCTACGGGGGCGAACGAAGAGGGGGACGATGCGTAAGCGTAGGGAGGCGGCGGTGATGGAGAGCGAGCCTCGGTGAAGGGAGAAGACGACGACGAGGCGGGCACAGCGTACTCGCCAGCCGTCGCATACGCGGTGGGCTGCGGCTCTACGGGATGCGAGGCCATGGACGACGTGGTGGTCGAGGTCGAAGAAGAGAAGGAGGAGTGAGCGGGGGAGGAAGACAACGAAGAAGTGGACAGAGGGGAGCCCACGCTGCTGGAGATCGGCGCAGCTGCGAAAGAGTCGGCGGGATAGGCCGAGTTGAAGGTCACCGAAGCGGTGAACGGGTCGTCGTAGGAGCCGTAGGAGGACGAGAGCGCAGCCGGCGGTGCGGTGCTACCCTGTTCCTCCTCCTCGCCGCGTTGCTGCTCTTGAGTTGCCAGTTGCAGGGGGGAGGAAAGGAGGCGCAGCGGCGACTGCTGCTCCATGACCTTGGGCTCCTCCTGAGGAACCGTCGAAGAGAGCGAGAGGCGGGCAGTACCCACCGATAGGGCGCCTACCCTCAGCGGCAGCGGAGAGAACGACGAGGACACGTTCAACGAGGGCGACAGCGCGGCGTTCGAGGTAGTCGTGGTCGAAGAAGTACGGAGAACGGGCGACGGCGGCTGCTGCGTGGTGCTGGCCGAGGAGGCAGCGCCGGACGACGAGTAGGGTGATGCGCTCGGAGACGCGGAGATACCGGGATAGGCCAGAGCCGACGACGAAGCCGAAGTAGAGGACTGCTGTTGCTGCTGTTGCTGAGCGTCGAATGGCACCGGCGCGGGTCCCTGCACGGCGATGGGCTGGTAGAAGGCCCCGAATCCGGACATCGGCGTCGGGTAGTTGCCGCTGGTGGGAGGCATGAGCACACCACTGCCAGCAGCTCCCATCAAGTTGCCGCTGAGCGGCGGTTGAGGATAGCCGGGCGCCATCATGGGGTAACCGGGCGCGCCCGGCATGGAGGGGATGAGGTGGTGCTGTTGCTGAGGCGGCATGGCGTAGAACGGCTGGGGCACTCCGCCGGTGGAGCCGGGTGGTTGCATGGCGTAGGAAGGCGGCGGGTAGTAGTAGGAAGGCGGCGGGTACATCGCACCAGGCGGCATTTGCAGCTGCGGGGGTGCCTGGAGGGGATAGGGCACAGCCGACGGAGCCGGTGCGGGTCCGCTAAGATCGATGAGTAGATCTTCCGTAACCGTGTCCTAGAG
>CACVKS010000221.1:0-26120 GCA_902749335.1 Acanthamoeba triangularis
GCGGGGAGGAGGATGAAGGTCTGCTTCCAGTGGGTGGGCTTCTCGCCCGGCGCGGTGGAGAGCACCACCACYTGGCCGGGTCCCGTCGGTCGCTTGTCGCCAGAGCCTRCAGCTGCSTCYGAGTCCTGCACCGCCGCCACCCGCGACTTGCTCTTGTAGGTGTGGTGGGGGTCGAACGTGACGTCGAACCACACGCAAAACCCGTGCATCGTATCGTCCCTTTTCAGCAGCAGCGGCAGCAGCGGCGACGGCAACAAGTCAGGTAAGTTAGGTCGATTCTGGTCGGACGACGATGCAAGCGGCGAGTGGGGAAGGAGTGCAGTACCGGAGGATGGGCAGTTCAAAGTTGCGTTTGATGCTGCGCAGTTGCTGCGGGCTCACGGAGAGGCAGTCGATGTCTTTCACCAGCAGGGGGTGAGACAGGAGCTGCTCCTTCTCGACCGTGATCTGAATCTGTTTCGTGTCCCCCATTGCACGCGCCGCCAGATGAGCGCACAGATCGCGAGAGGCTCGGTGAACAACTGGGGCCGTGGCCTGCGCATACCTCGGGCTGAGCCATCAGCTGGGCCTTGACCGCAGGCAGCAGAGCCGAATAGTCAAGTCCGTACACGTCCTCCCAGAAGGTCACGCTTCGCGCGGTTCAACAAAACGTGTCAGGCCGTCGTAGTACAAACTGCGTGTGCGTGTGCTGTGGTGCGTGTGCGTGTGACGCGCAGGATGCGGGGATGTACTGTTCTTCGTAGTAGCTGTCGAGGTTGACAGGCGCCAGGAAGATGCACGAGCGCGAGGGGAACACCAGCCCGCCCTCGTTGAGCCACTTGTCGCGGGCGTAGAGCACCGAGTCCAGCATGGACTCGTGCAGCAGGTAGAACCCCATCCACTCGCTCACGATGATGTCCACCTTCTCCGGCAGCTCCACCTCCTCCATCCGCCCCTTGATCACCTGTATGTATTGTGTGTGGCGCAGCTCGCGCGTTAGCTCACTTGCATGGCCAGTGCGCTGCAGCCAGGCCTCGGCGAGGCCGATTGATACCTGGATACGATCGGCGAATCCGTTCTTCTCCACCAAGAGCTGCGCGACGTTGGCCATGTTCGAGCCCTCGACGGCATAAACCTGTGGACGGTGGGGCCAGTGACGGTCAGATGGTCGCCGTGACACGGAGAAACAAGTGTGCGGCGCAGTTTGATGAACGAACCTTCTTGGCCCCGGCGCGGGCGGCGAACATGGCCAAGAGGCCGGTGCCCGTGCCAACGTCCAGCACCACCTTGCCCTGGAACGCTTCCTTGTTGCCCTCGATGGCCTGCAGCAGCACGAGCCGGCCACCAAAGGTGTTTACACAACACGCAATGCTCTCACGCCCAAACGATCGCTCAACAAACTCACAAACACCCACAACCCGGAGTGATCAGTGTCGTGTGCAGCGCGGTGTGTACCTTGCGGTAGGCTTCGCTTCGCGGCCGATCGCGTAGCATGAGGTGGTGCACGCCCAGATCTTCGTAGCTCTCGAAGTAGTCCTCGGCCGCCACCGTCTTCGGCTTCTTCTGGCCGGCTGGTTGGGACGCCCGACCGTGGTAAGCGGGAGGGAGTGAGGTGCCAAGTATCAGTGAGCGTTCTGTTGGTACCATCAGGAGGGCACGATGCGTTCCCGCTCGGCGCCTGTTCGCTCTCATTCCTCTGTCTCTTACGGCTGGATGAAGATTAATCTTGATTAATCTTTTTTCTTGATAATGGAATGATCACCACCCACACGAGCACACGAGCAATTGATATATACCTCGGCTCCTCCATGACGCTTGATCTCCGAAGGCGAGTTCAATCCGCACTGTTGGGAATGATAGAACGGAAATAATAATTATTTTTTTTATAAATTATTATTTATAAATCTAAACTCCCGACAAGTTCAATTCGTTGTTGCAGATTGCGAAGATGTTGGCGCGCCGTGGAGTGAACCCTCGATTGGTGGGACTGGAGGGCCGCGTCGGCACTGCCTCCCGTTATGGCATCGCTTCTTCTTCCGCTGCGCGTCATCTGGCATTTCCCGCCCGCACATTTACCTCATCCTCATCTTCCTGCGCTTCGTCATTGGCGCGGCGCCGCCTGCCGCTGTCCATCTTCTCGCGTGGCAGCGTCTTCTCTTCCACCTCTTCCTCTTCCTCCATTTCCTCCTCCGTATCAGCGGCGATGATCATTCGGCATGAGAGGAGGCGCTACGCCACCGAGACCGTCGAGGTACCAATCCAATGCCTGATTCAATCAAATTCTATGCAAAAAAATTTGAAAAATAATGAACTACGATTAGGAGGGCGCTACTGCAGCGGCCGAGGCGGCGACACAGGCGGGTGCGGCAGTGGAGCGCGGAAGCGATGCGATGGCCTCGTTCATCGCGGCGGCGGACCCGGTGACCAGCTTGACGCCGGCAGCGCTGGAGGTGGTGGAGCGCACGACGAGCTCGTTCCCGCCCATCAACTGGCTCGTGGACGCCATGACGTTCGTCCACTACGCCGTGCCTCTCTCGTGGGCCGCTACCGCCGTCTGCTTCACCGTCGCCTTCCGTACCATGATCTTGCCTGCCGTACGCCAGCGCCCCACCCTCCCTCGCGGTTCCCTGTCTGACCAAGACTCGACATTCGCCTGACGACGCTCACCTCCTCCGTGGTGTGTGCGTGTGTCGTCTGTCGCGTTCAGGTGGCCCTGACGATGCAAAACAGCGCCAAGATGCGCGCCGTTCAGCCCGGTACACACACACCACACCACACACGCGCGTAGCTTACTATTTACACCCGTGCTGTGTCGCCGACGACCAGAGCTGGAGAAGATCAAGGCCAAGTACGGCCCCAACGTCGGCAAGGACKTCAACGTCGCCATGCAGTACCGCGAGGAGGTAAGGCCTGTGGCCCCCACCACAAACCAACCAACGCGCGCTTGTTTACCCGCTTTGACCGCCTCTTCCGCGTCCGCATGTGCTGCAGGTGAGGAAGATGATGGCCCAGTCCGGCGTCAGCATGTGGAAGACGATGGTGCCCTTCCTCGTGCAGACGCCCCTGTTCATCAGCTTTTTCTTCACCACCCGGAAGCTTGGTACGCGCTAACTCTGATTTATTTTATAAAATAATAAAATAATAAATAATAATTAATTAATTCATTGTGCTGATCCCTGGGGGCTTGTAGCTGAGGAGGAGCCGGGACTGCGGGATGCCAGCTTCCTGTTCTTCAACGACCTGTCGGCGGCGGATCCCTACTACATCATGCCCATCCTCACCTCCCTCACCATGCTCGCCACCATCGAGGTACGTGCAGTGCACCTCCAAGCCACACAGCGGCCGCAACGGTCGGTTCTCGTTCCTCGCTCTACGCGGCCAACTGACGCACGATCCCGTCGCATGCGGCACACAGCTGGGCTCTGATGGTGTCGGCGGCCAGAGCAACCCGGCGCTGAAGAACTTCCTGCGACTCTTCTCCGTGCTCGCCATTCCGGCCACGTCCAGCCTCCCCATCGTACGCCGCTCCCTCTTCTCTTGGAGTGGGAGGGGTACTCCTCATCGTCACGTGTAGCTTGCTGACGTGACGTGCACGTTTCTCTCTCCTACGCGGCGGCAACAACCAGTTCACGCACATCTACTGGTTCTCGTCGAACTTGTTTTCGCTGTGCCAGCTGGGCCTGTTCAAGGTGCCCTTCATCAAGAAGGCCCTCGGCCTGCCCGACTACCAGGGCGTGTCGCCCATGCTGGGTAGTTCGGACCCGCAGCCCGCCAAGGCCGAGGTGACCTTCCAGCAAAAGCCCAGGATCATCAAGACCAAGAACCAGAAGTGAACAGCGAACACTTCACCTTGATCTTCACATTCACATGACCAGAAATGAAGTGCGTTTTGCTACACGGTACCTACAGGTGGTTGTCCGGTCTTGTTCGGCCACAAAAAAAGGAGGAGATTGCGGCAGGGAGTCGAGAGGCGTGCTACCACTACACCACGGTGCCGATAGCTTTATCGACACCGCCCGGAATCGAACCGAGGTCTCCAGCGTGACAGGCTAAATTCGAAGTACTCCCAATGCACTACGCTCCTCGCTCGGCATTTTCGCTCCGTCGCGGACAGGTCCACCGTTTTGTGCAGAGTGTTGGCCAACTTTGCCGGTCCTGCGGCAACCAATCACCCTTTACTTCAGCTAGTGGTCAAGGCAAGGTCTCAATCCCAAGCCGCCGAACCTCAGGGAGGCCACAAGCTCATTCGTCTTCGAGGAAAGACCAAATCTTGACGGTCTTGTCGTTGGCTGTCACAGAAAGAGATGATGAGCGACGAAGCTTGTACGCTGCTCAAAGGGACTTTTGGGAGGGTACCGCCGGAAACAATGCGTCGCGAAGAGCAGTGAATTGAACGGACCCGGTCCTCGTGTTGCGTTCCGCCTGGTACTCCAACCACGAAGTGCGGTAGCTCTTGCTCCGCTGTGTGCGCAGTCCCTATCACTGAAGCACACATACCACGGCACATACCACCCGTTAGGGTATTCCTCCTGGAGCGAATCGGCTTAGGGCTGGAGGGGCCGCTCACCCTCGTCAGCGAATTCGTCAAGGCGCGTAAGGTCGAATACGCGGATGGTGCAGTCTCGTGAACCGCTCACCAGCTTCATCGCATCGAACTGCAGTTCGCGAACAGAGCCTGTAGCACTCCAGCTTGAGCGCCATATGAACGGCCATGCGTGCGCGCGCGCAATACCTGTGTGGGCGTTGAGGGTTGTGCGCAGCTTGCCGCCATCGTAGATCTGAATGATGCCGTACGAGACATGGCCTCCACCCACCTGCAGCAGTGGTGTGAACAGAAGTCTAACGCATACCCCTACACAGCGGACGCTCACGGGAAGGGAAAAAAAGAGCAGAGTACGATGAGGCGATCGTCATGCCATTGCAGACACCAGATCGGGTCATCTTGCGGTAGTGCACTGCAAGGAGGGGGGGGGGGGAATAAGAAGAAGAAAAATAGTAGTGTCGCGGTGCCCGTGCGTGCGTTGGGCGGATCAAGGTACCCAATAGTAGACACCAGCTTGCCGGTGCGAAGGTCCCATTCATGAATCGAGCCGATATCCGAACCCGACACTAGGCGATCTCCTGTTTGATTTTGAGTAGGCCTATAGGCAAAACGTGTGCGTGTGCGGTGTGTGTGTGTGCACGCACCCTGAAACTGGAAGCAGCGGCCGCTCTCAGCACCGAAAGTTGATGTGGGAATGCTCAGCACACAGTTGGCATTTTCCAGGTCCCACAACCGGATGTCCTTCAGCGACTGTGAGATCATCCTGTTACCCTCGATCTGCATCATCCACGGCCCGCCCTACACGCCAATACCAACCAACATATATGAATATATAAACACATAACGTTAATCATAATAACACAAAGCCATGGCTCCTACTTCGCGGAAGTTGCGTACCCTGTGACCCTCGAACTTCTGGACGAGCTTTCCTCCATTGTCAAGGTCGAACATCTTGATCACCCGTTCATCGGCGCACGACACCAGCTTCGAGTCATTGTCGATCAGCCTGGAGCCGAATTCACACGAGCGACCACAAAGTAAGCAACCACGGCGCGCGGAGGGGATGGAGCCAGCCCGATTGTCCGAGAGAGCGGATTACCTCATGCATCGCACAAGTCCGTTGTGTGCCCCGATCTTGGCGGTCTGTCTCCCGCTGCTGATGTTCCATTGCGTGATCTCTCCCGATTCGTTGCCGCTCAACACGAACCCTCGTTCCTCCGCCGAGAGCCGCACGCAGCGCACCGTTTCCGAGTCGGAGAACGTCTGCACCGACAGACACCGCCCCTCCCGCCAATTCCTGTAGTTGCCCCAACCCACGATACTGGGTGAGCGCCACCAGCAACAGCACAGGTACGGCACAAGTGCGACCCACCTTTCTAGGGTCCGATAGTGCTTGAAGTTGGACTGCCAGCTGGCCGTAGGGATCCACTGCACCGTCTCGCCCATCCATCGGTGTGCTGGGAAGTGAAAATGGAACAACCTGCGTTGGCACCGGCGGTACGTGAGCACACACGCCACCCACGCACCCACTCACGCCACGCACGCCACACGCCACGCACGCCAGTGTGCCCGCGCGCGGTGTGGGAGGCACCGTTTCCACAGGGCATCGTCAACGACAAAATCGCGCCACCAGGTGTTGAGCATGCCCACAGAGTAAAGCAAATCGGCCGGACCGCCGAGGAGGGACATGACGTGGAAGGTGACCTCATCGGGCAGCGTCTCGAACGCGCCTCGCAGCGTGGCCCCCGACTGTTCTTCGGCTTCTACTTCGTCGGCTGTGCCACGGCACGTGTCAGTAAGCGCCTGCCCGGGGGGGGGGTGAAGAAGTACAGAGAGCTAGATTTTCAAGGCCTGCTTCAATGTGTTGGACGAAATCATCATGGCCAGCCTCGGCGGGCGGCAGCAAGGCACGCAACAGTCGGTCCGTCATCTCGAGGGGGAATCTGTAAAGCGGCCAGCGCACACAGCTACGATTTTGCAAACAGTTTACGAAACGCTCGAAACGTTTGCATTTCACGCACCTGGGGTTTTCACCCTTACGCCGGTCGAAGCAACCAAATCATGGCATAAACGGGGAATGGTCGGGCTTGGCGGGCTGCGCTTCACGGAACACGCCCCGAAACCGACCCCCATAAAACCGGCAGCGTTCTTTGGTTGTATCTTCATCAAGCAAGCAGAACATAGACGTGGCTTACCGACACACGCACAACACTCAGCTTAACTTTACCTCCTCAACTACCATGGACCATCAGTCGCAGCAATCCGCTACCATCAGCATCAAGCTGACTCTTGTGGAGACCAACGAGAACCGCTTCATCGCTCTTCCGTCGCCGCCCTCGTTCGCCCTCCTCGTCGAGAAGATCGCCACCGTGTTCGACAAGGTCAACAGGGAGACCACGCGCATCCACTACGTCGACGACGAGTCCGACCGCGTTACCGTGTCCTCCTCCGACGAGCTCGCCTGCGCGCTCTCGCTCCTCCCCGCTGGACGCGCGCTTCGTCTCTTCGTCTCCACCGCCTCTACCGAATCCGGCACCCCACCCCAGCAGGTGCCCATTCAAGAGCCGACCGATGTAGTACCCACCAACGGCCCGGCCACCGGCACGACAGCCACCGACGTCGACGATAAGCCCAAGCTAGGCAACGACAACATCGAGGACAACATCAAGGCCGAGATGCAGGCCATCGACGTGCTCAAGCGCAAGCTCGCCCAGGAAGCAGGCATCGTGATCGGCGTCGATGTTTGCGAGAAGCGGTGCCTCCGCGTGCTCTCCAGATTCGGAGGCGATGTGGACAAGGCCGTCACCGCACTCCAGCGCTTCCACCAGCGGACTCAGCGCCATCTCGCTGCTAAGGACAACAAGAAGCAGCCGCTGCGCCCCGATTCCCCCCAGCCCGAGTCCCTCCACGAGCTGCGCCAGGCACGCCGGGCCGAGAGGCTCGCGGCAAGGCTCGCCCGCCAGGAGAAGAAGCAGCTCCAGCTCAGCAACGCCAATACCGTCAACGACAAGAAGGTTGACATGGAGAGCGTCGAGGCTCTGGTGGCAGACATGGCCGGCCTCGGACTCGCCGTACCCAAGGGCCGGTGCACGGGCGCCCTGCGCCGCGCCGACGGTGACGTGGACGCGGCCAAGACCGAGCTCGTGAGCTGGTGCGCCAAGCGTCAGGAGCGCCAACGCAACAACGCCAACAAGACGACCAGGGCACCCAGCGAGGATCAAGAGACGGTCGAGGGCGACGATACCGACAAGGAGAAGCTGCTGGCCCAGCTCGACCAGATGGGCTTTGGCGCGCCGACCGGCAGCACTGACAAGGAGGCCGAGAGGATCAGGAAGCGCAACGAGCGTCTGCTGAAGAAGCTCAAAGGTGACGTGGACCAGGTGGTTAGCCTGCTCAAGGCCAGGAACGCCAAGGTCGAGGAGCGGATGGCCGCTCGCAAGGCCCGTCAGGCAGAACGTCCCCGCGGCAGGCGGAACGAGGAGCAGCCCAAGGCTTCGACCACCTGCTGATCTCGCACGACAACGCGCCAGCTGCCCAGCCCAATCTCTTGTTATGTCGCTGATCTTCAATAGCAAGAACCAACAAGCATCTTCTTTCAGAGCTACAACTTGCGTGAAAACGTTGCGTTCTAGGTAGTGTGGTACCGCAGATTACCCTAAGGCGCCTGCCAATAGAAGTAGAGAGTGACATTGTTATCGAGGCCGTAGGGGGTCTCGTCGAGCGTGAACGTCTGCACCCCTCGCTTCATCCGAGTTACGGCCGCCAGCGGGATCTCCTTGCTGCCGTAGTCGTCCGGGTAGCGCGACGCGTCATGAGCCGAGACGTACAGTGTGGCCGTGGCCGGATTAACGTCAAAGCTTGGCACGGCCAAAGACCCAAGAGGTCAGCACCGGAGATGACATGACACAGCACAGGCCAAGTAAATCGGGGTGGGAGGGGTGGATACAAGATGAACTTTTCGCAGAAGCCCAGCTCGCACTTTTTGCCGCGGGTGCCAGTTTCGCGCCACGTTGTGGGCTTCCGTCCGTCAGTGCCCACCCCCAGCCTAACGTAGCAACTCTCCGCCCTGAACACCCAAAACAACCAGCGTCAGGACACCTACACACACTTTCTCTCTCTCTCTCTTGACGTCAGGGTCACAGAAATGGCGCGATAAAAGGGTACACGGATGAGCCTACCTCCAGCCACACTGTGAGTCGATGTAGGCTGAAAGCACTGATGTTGGAGAAGTGATGAGATTGACCACCAGGCAGGGCGTGTGCAAGCAAGAAAGAACGATAAGAGCGGTACCAGTGATCTTGAGTGCGCCCACAGGCATATTGCGCAGCCCGGTAACCCACTTGGTCTGCCTGGCGCGCCACCTGGCGCGTTTCGTCTGTCGGCGCTGCTCCAGCACGCGCTGCCGGTCCGGGCGTGGGACATGGCAGGGGATGACGGATGTGCTCACGTCCCACACGACCTCCCTCACGACGCCCACCGCCACGGTGCGGCCGAGATCGGCAAAGCAGAGACGGCCGAGGTTACCGCTCGCGGAGAACAAGTCGAGACACAGTGGCTGCAAAAGAAAAGAAAAAGAAAAAGAAACGTGAACGTGAGCTTGCGTGTGCGTTGTGTGCTGTGCGCGCGTGCGCCATGCACGTTCATGTGAGGTGTGAGTACTTGTTTGGGTGTCAGCTCCGCCATGCAGGCCATGCTCGTGCGAATGGATTGCGGGTCGTTTTCGATCAGCTGGCCCGTGCGCTTGTCGATCTGGGCCGAGAGCGGGAGCCAGTAGAGTTTAACAACAAAAGCTAATCGAGCAGCAACCTTACCTCTCTCAACCTCCGGGAATCGTACCGATGAGATGAGTTTGAAAGTGCATGGTACAGTGGCTGCGTGCACGCGCAGAGTCGGCGTGTAGCCCGATGTGAGCATGCCCGGATGAGATATGACGATCACCTGCGCCTTGAGGGACTTGACCCTTCGCGGTTGGTTGCTGCCCTGTGGAACGATCACGCTGCCTCGCTCCACCAGGTCGACCAGCCGCGGCAGCTCGGCCTCCGCCTCCGCCTCCGCTTCTGCTTCTGCCTCCTTCTCGCGTACATTGTCCAAGGCCGCAGTGGTGCGCAGCCAGCGCAGCCTGACCGCCACGCTTTCGTGAGGTCCGAAGACCGCGTGGCGTGGCAGGTGATGCGATTCGATCGATTCGACGACGACGTCACTGTTGACGTTGCTCGGTTGGATGGCCACCCGATCACCCACGGTGAGCTGGCCGCTCACGATGCAGCCGCCCACGAGCAGCTCGCGGGTGTCGTGCCGATAGGAGCGCCGGTAGACCTTCTGCACCACCATGCGGGCGGGTTGACCGACGTGATCCAGCCGCAGGCCCGGTGGGTCGAGAGCCACGGTCTCCAGAGCCTGCATGAGCGTGGGTCCCGTGTACCAGCTCATTGTTGTCGACCGCGTGAATACATTATCACCTGAGTTGGATTCACGAGTTAGCAAAGACGCATGCGCGGGCGCGGGCGCGGGCGTGACCTGTGATGGCGGAAAGGGGAATGAAGTGGGTCTGTGCGACGTTGAAGCCGACCCGCTTCAGCGGGGTGGTGACGAGCTCCTTAGCGGCATCGTAGCTCGACTGCGCGAAGTAGACGTCCGGGTGGTCCATGTGCGTTACACATACGATAACCTTCTTGACGCCCATCGTGTAGGCCAGCAGCGGATGGTTTTTGGTCTCATCGAGAGGCGACAACTGCCAACGCGCGACTGCTTAGCCCACTTTCGCGTAACTGTATGTACCGGGCTCTTTGTGTACCTCTTTGGTCAGAGCGGAGATGACCAAGACGCCGCAGCGGCTGCCCACGATGCCGGCGTAGAAGTTCTTGACGCCCTTGTTCATGCGGCCTGTCCGAAAGCCCGATGGTCAACGCATGCACACGCGCGCACCACCGCACACGCACACGCACAGCGTTGGAAGTACCCGGGACGTCGATGAGGGTGATGCGGCGCGAGTGGGGCAGGCTCATCAAGCACTCCTGGGCGTCCAGGGTGGGCACACCCACTTCGCCGTGCGGCTGCTGCTTGCCCTTGACCGACCATACTGAGCCGAGGTTGAGGCGGAGGAGCTCGAACAGGGCCGTCTTGCCCTGGCCCGACGCACCCATAAGCGCCACGGGCGTGGCAAGACCAGCGCTCAGGTAGACCTCCTTCCACACACTCTGCCCGTTGGACTCCCTGGCCCGTTTCTCTGTCAACGTAGTCAACTGGATGTTGTGGTGGCCGGTTGCTCAGTAACTGTGGTGGCAAAGGCAAGAACAAGAACAGGAGACGGGCGGCACCTGGGCGAGTTGGTCAGGAGGGAGAGGTTGAGCCAGGGAAGCGAAGTAGGTGGTCTTCCAGAAGCCATCTCCCCGCAGGGCATCATGCCACGTCCTGCAAACGAGCTCGCAACGCGCCACCCCCGCCCCCACCCGCCGCATAACCTCCCACAGCAGTTCTGCACCACCAATTTGATTAACGTGAAGAGACAACTCCCAAAAACCTGCTTGTGTGACGCACCTGTGGGCAAGGAAGAGAAACCATCGCCCGCTTCCATCTTGCGTTGTACTGGCCAACTACATTTCTGTTTTCTTTTTATTTCTGTTGTTACGATCCGAACTTTTTCTTGGTTCGGCCCTCCAATCCCGACACGACTTGCCCGAAAGTGCGACTCGGGGCAAGCAAGGGCACTTGGGGTTGCACACAATGTTGGTCAAGCAAACCAACTACGATGCAGAGACCACTTGCGCAGCTGTCGCTCTGCCCAAGGACGGAGCACTTGGAGGGCAGCTTTGGGGGCACCAAGCCGGACATGAGGAGCCTGGCCGAKGTGGGCGGGCTGGTGGCGAGGTTCGAGCAGTATGAGGCCGAGAACCGCGTGGAGCAGTGGGAGCGGCTCAACGTGCTGGTGCAGGAGAAGCTCGACGGGCTAGGCGTCTCCGTCTTCTTTAAGGAACAGCACCAGCCCGTACTCAACTATCAGCCCTCTCCACACCGTACGCGCCCCCCACACCAATTTACACCAGAGTACTGTGAAGTGCTCAATTAACAGTATTCGTGAGGGCAGCGGCGGACAAGGAGGAGGATGAAGCCGACTTCAGGGCCTTCCAGGAGTGGGTCTACGCACACGAGGAGGACCTGTTCCGGGTGCTGGGCAGCGACCGCAGCTTCGTGCTGCATGGGCAGTGGCTCGCCGGGCGCCAGCGCGGTGTCCACTACTCGCGCCTGCCGTCGCCCTTGGTCGCGGTCGACCTTATGGAGGCCGCCCACCGCTTCCTGGCCTACGACCTGATGGTCGAAGTGCTCGGCAACGTGGTGCCTGCCGCGCCAGTGCTATGGCGCTCACGCCCCGCTGCGCCCTACGCCCAGTCCATCGCCACTACGCCCGGCGCCCACTTCAACGGACTCAAGCAGCAGATCAAGCTGCCGCGGGCGCTCACCCAGACGTCGGCATTTGGCGATGAGCCGGTCGAGGGCCTTTACCTGCGCATCGAGCGCGGCGGGGAGACCACGCACCACCGCTACAAGCTCATGCGCCAGACCGAGCGGCCCGACGACCGCAGGCGCGGACCCAAGACGAACGTCGTGGTGGCCAGCTAGCTAAAGGGAACGCACATGCCCGCGTGCCACGCCACAAAAGAAGTAAAAGGAAATAAATAAGGAAAAGCCATGACCAAGTCCTGGGTTGGTTGGGCTCAGTCGAAGACGCCTTGTTGCTTGAGGGCGGCGATGGTGTCGTCGGAAAGGCCGAGGAGCTCGCGAAGCACCTCGCTGTTATGCTGGCCGAGCACTGGCGCAGGACCCCGGGGGCACGGGTTGGTGTGAGACATCTTCACGGGGTTGCCCATCAGCTTCACCGTGCCTATCGCGGGTTGCTGCTCCGTACAGAGTGGTTCACAATAAGCAACAACGACGCGAGGGCCATTGTCATTGCAAAGAGGTGAGTGGAAGCACCTCAACTTCGACGATCATCTTGCGGTCGTGTGCGACGTGCTGATCGTTGGCCACGTCGGCCAACTCCTTGATCGGACAAGCCGGAATCTGTCAATAAGCGAGCGCTGGTCAGCTTCACAAGAGGAATGATGCCCTTTAAGCATTGGCTGGCATTACTCGGTTCTCGAGGAGGAGGGTCACGATGTCCTCGATCTTGTGCTGCGATGTCCAGCCCTCCACCAACACCTTGAGCTGTGCATGGTTCTCCAACCTGTACGCGGGCCACCCTTCGGTTAGAGAGGGAGAGGGGTGCTGGTGGTATGCACGTGCAAGAGTGCAGTTACCGCTTGGGGTTGGTGTTGAACGTCGGATCAGCAATTTCGGCGGCCATGCCGGGAGCGCCAGCGGTGCACGCAACAAAGCGCTGCCAGATGGCATCGTTGGCGACGGCGATGATGACCCATCCATCGGCCGCCTTGAACGAATCGTAGGGCGCGATAAACTCATACCTGCGAGCCGCCGTGTGAGTCGAGTGTGGATTAACCTCAAGACTGGCTGATGCTAAGGAAAGACTGACCTGTTGCCGATCCGAGATGGTACGGCGTCCTCAATAAATATCTTCTGTACATGCTGGCTCATGGTCGTGAACAGCGAATCCACGAGGGCTACGTCCACCAGCTGCCCCTGGCCCGTGGTTCTTCGCACCTGTTGATGCCACAGCACGAACACACCTTCAACATGGTGTACTGAGACTGGAGAGGCGTGAGAACGGAAACCGGAAACAGGTACCTGGAGCGCAGACAACACGCCGACGCAGGTGAACAGCGCGCAGGTCATGTCGCCAATCGCGGTGCCTGCGCGTGTAGGCGGGGAGTCTGGCCAGCCGGTGATGCTCATCAGGCCGCTCATTGCCTGTAAGTGAGAGTGGGCGCTGTCAGCCTATCCAAATAGACAAATAGGGATGACCACGCGGCTCTTGATGTTGGAAGTACCTGGCTGATGATGTCGTAGCCGGGTCGGCTCTTGTAGCGGCCCGTCTGGCCGAAGCCGGAGATGGCAGCATAGACGATGCGTGGGTTGACCTCCTTGAGCTTCTCATAACCGAGCCCAATGCGGTCCATCGTGCCCGGACTGAAGTTCTCGATCACCACATCACACTTGCGCACGAGGTCTAGGAACACCTTCTTGCCTTCGGCGTTCTTCAAGTTGAGGGTAATGCTCCGCTTGCCCCTATAGCACCCACGTTGCACGACTCGGTTCATTAAGCATGCGCCCCAACTCCGCGACCGATGCAACACAAATGCACTAAAGCACGCAAGAAAAGGTGAAGGCAGACGCAGCACTGACCTGTTGAGGTTGACGTAATAGAGGCTCACGCCGTCCTTGAATGGCGGAAACTGCCGGGCGTCGTCGCCAATGCCGGGCAGTTCGAGTTTGATGACGTCCGCACCCATGTCCGCGAGCAGCATGGTGCAGAACGGACCCGCGAGCACCCGGGTGAGGTCCAACACACGCACGCCCATGCGGCCTCCACCCTCCACTCCAGCTTCGCTCCTTGCATGACCTACGTGCGATGGATATTATTTTAATTAATTATATCAATACTGCAACTATTTAATCTACACAGTATTGATTACGCCAAGGATGGGAGAACCTTGCTCCCCTGCCCTGTTGTTGCGAAGTGCGCGCAGCTCCTCTTCAAGTTGCTTTCGGGCACTTCGCTCTTGCTCGAGTTCGCGCCGTAGCTGCGCCTCCACTGTGTTCTCCATGCTCTGCGTGCAGTTCAATAAATATAATAAAAAAGATAAAGTCCTACATGACACTGATTTGGCGAATTTCTTTTTCATTTTCTTTCGTCAGTACGAAATGTAATGGGTTTGGGCGGGATTCGAACCGCTGGGGCGAGGCACCTCCGGGCGAAAAGCCCCGAGGATCTCGCGGAAATAATTCCCATCAACGTGTGGAGACAGGCGCGACTGCTGGGGTGATGAAGAGGCGTGATGGTGTTGGCGCCTACGGAATGCACGCGAGTCGCGCGAAAACATGCGGGCATTCGGCGGAGGAGGAGTTCGCTTTGGCTGCACGCAACACCAGCTCCTCCGTCCGCTACGCCGCCGCGGCTGCATCGTTGAGAGGGCTCGAAGCTGCAAAGGCTCGTTGAACGCCGCCGTGAAGAAAGCAAGTAGGTGAGAGAGCCTCCCAAACCCAAGCCAGCACACCAACTACCCGAGCAGCAACTATTTTACACACCTCCCCTTCAATCATCTTCTACCCCCAGCTTCTTCCTCCACACAACGAAAACAAACATAGACTCAGCGATGAGTGCCTCTACACACACCAGCATGGAGGAGGTTATGGTAGACCACAGAGGTCGAGCAGAGCCTGTAGATAGCATGGACGAGGAGAACCTCTCGAACAAACCGCTCCAGACCTCACCAACTTCTACAAGCCCCATGCTTGATACGAGTGCCAACGCGACGAGCAGCAGCGATGAGGAAGAAGAGGACAGCAGCCACAGCGCCAATAACCGAGGACAGGAAGACAGGCAGGCAGGCGATGAAGAGGCTTCGGAGGATGGCGACGAGGCCAGCTCATTCATGAACGCCGACCTCCAGGCCTGCCGCGAAGGAGCGCTCGCGGGCATGGTCCAGCGGGTCAAGCCCTACCACGAGCGCTACGTCGGACAAATCCGGAGAGGCCGCTGGGAGGGCCGCGGTCGGCTGGTGTACAGCGCCGATGATCCGCGGGGCCGCATCGACTACGACGGCGAGTTCCGCGCCGGGCGACGACACGGCAAGGGCAAGCTCCGCTGGCGCAACGGGTGCATCTACAAGGGCTCATGGAAGGACGACATGATGCAGGGAAATGGAAGCATGAAGTGGCCCACCGGTACGGAACTCGTTATTGAAGTGGCTACGAGGCCTCATGAGGCTTACGCCGTTGTGTGTGACGTGCAGGCCAAGTTTACAAGGGCGGATGGGAGAACAACCAGATGCACGGCGAGGGAGTGATGACGTGGCAGAATCCGCAGGTGCGCTACGTAGGTTCGTGGTGGAATGGCAAGCGATACGGCCAAGGCAGAATCACTTTTGCCGAGGACGACGAAGCCGAACGAGTGCACTACGAAGGTATGATGCTGGACCCCGCCTTAGTACTGTACTTTCGCTTCGTGCTCACCTCGATCTGCTGTGTACCACTGTAGGCTGGTGGCAAAACGACAGGAAGGAGGGATGGGGCGAGATGGTGTGGAAGTCGGGCTCGCACTACCAGGGCGAGTGGAAATCGGGGCTGAGGGACGGCTTCGGTGTCCACACCTTCCACAACGCTGACAAGTACCTTTTCCACCCCACTCTGTCCAACCTTGGCCTTTCACATCAACTTATTCTGATCTTCTCCCGCAGATACGTGGGTCAGTGGACTAAGGACAAGCGCACGGGCAAGGGCGAGCTGCAGTTCGCCAACGGAGACAAGTTCGAAGGCGAGTGGGTGGAGGACAAGAAGCACGGCAAGGGCGTCTACACCTACGCTCACGGCCGCATCCGCCACGAGACTTGGCAGCAAGGGTGCCGAGTGGAGGACCCCAAGCAAAAGTACATCTCCTCGCTTGGAGGACACACGTATCTATTGGCGCTAATGCATGACCTCTCCAACACAACAGGTTCATGGTGCAATCGTTGGTCGTGTTGTGCGTCGAGTACGTGGGAAGCAATCCGGAGCTGCTCTCGGCGGATAAGAGAGTACGACACTCACCATTTCCGATACACGCTTACTTATCCTGCAGGTTTATTGACCATCTCTCTCTCTCTCTCTCTCTATCGACCATCAGTCGGCCAAAAGGAGGACCAGTGTCAGCGGCATGAGCAAGATGGTGATGGACCTGGTGACGAGCCACGGAGCTCGCTCCAAGAGCACGGAGAAGGAGGCCTCTGAACGCGACGCCGAAGACTGGGAGCCGAGCAGCGATGCGCTCGCCCCGCTCGACGACAACACCACGTCGGGAACCGCCAGCGGCAAGGAGCGCAGAGACTCTGTCGAAGCCAGACAGCTGGACACGGGCAATGCCCGGGAGAGTGCCACCATCAGGACTACGCTCTCCTCTTCGTCGTCGTCGTCGACCAGTACGTCTGCATCAAAGCGAAGGCGAAGCAAGAGGGGATCGACGCCCGGCCCGGTGCTGCCTCAAGAGATGATGGTGCTCGTGGAGGCCTACATGCAGAGGATCGCGCAGAGGAAGCGGGTCGAGCAGGAGTCGCAGAACCAGAGGAAGGACCGGGAGAGGGCCGGCAGACGGCGGATCGCCAGCTGCCTCGTACAATGAAGATCATCACTGGACGTTACCGCACGCGTAATTGTAGATATGAATGGGATTAAAAGAAGTACTATTCGATTGGTCATCTTTTTCGCCGACAATTTTATATATTTCGTAGAATCCAAAGAATGCGACGATTTGTGGAGGAGTTTGCGTTGGCTGTGCGACGGGGCGTGGAGAAGGTTGTCTCTTTGGCTCGCGCGGCGGTGTTTTAAAGGACATATCCTAGCCTACCGCAATGTCGAAGATCGCAGTAGTTACTTATCGGGGGAAGAGCGTTCCTGTGGCCTGTACAACCGAGTTCATCACCACTCCCTTTGGAGGTGTACTTCACCAACACCTCGCGGATGAGCGTATGGGCGCTCATACGGCACTGTGGTCCCTATACTACCTCACATATGCGCCCGGCTCACTAACTCCTGCCCGCACCAGATAAAAGGGATGAGAGGGTGAGCTGTTAGCTCATCCACCCAGCGATCCACACACCTTCACCTGCCTCGCTTCTTTTCCCTCAGCCGAAAGGAAGTCGACTCACTCTCTCAACAGACTCTCCACCTCACGCAACTTCAACCTCGCCACATCGCTATGGCCTCCATCTTCTCTCGTCCCAGTGCTCTGTTTGCACTTCTTTTCGTGGTCCTTGCTGCCTTCTTGGGAGTCGCGGTGGCCAGCGACAACTGCGAGTGCCCGTGCCCCTGCGACTCCGGCGGTGGCGACTTCGCGGTGACGTGGTACAGCGGCTCGAGCGTGTGGTGGATGGCAGTCACCATCCCGGGCTCCACTTCGGTCAAGATCGACTGCGGCAACGGCCAGGGCTTCGTCGACATGACGCCCGGCTGGGCCTCCAACATGTGGACCTTCTCCTCCGGCAACGGGCAGGCTTGCAAGTCCAACGTCCAGTTCATCATCAACGGCGGCTCCGCCCAGTCTGCCACCGCGCCTTTCTAGAGAGAAAGCTCCCCTTTTGTTAGCCAACAACCTATCTTTTGTAAATGCATCACCTGTACAAAACGGATTGCTCTCGTCCCAGTTGGTTTTTGATGCTAAACATGTCACTGACCCAGACTTCAACTTAAACGAACAGGAGGCCAATGCTGCACCAATGTTTCACTTTCTCTCTCTCTCTTTGCACAGGTTCTGGCAGGGACCATAAGTTCGGACATAACGCAATGGGTAAAACATTTTGGTTTGGAACAAAATGGAGCTGGGGTACGACTGTAGCTGCTACTTTCCCTGTCTGTGGGAGCCGACGAGGGAGCGCTTGGCGTAGAAGTTAGGAGCAAGCTCCACCAGCCAATTTTGGTCGATAACCACCACCTCCCTCATGTACTTTTGCTTCGTCATCACCTGCAACGCACACAAAGAAGCTAGGGTCAAACATTTTTCTTATATCTCTCTCTCTCTCTCTGGTGCCGTGTGCGTGGTTGAAGCAGCTTTTTTGGAGCTACGTACGAGCTGGTTGTAGAGAACGCAGAGCGGCTTCTTGGTGAAAAGCACAGACGAGGGATGGATTTTGGCCAACTGTTCGCGGCGGGAAAAAGAGGGCAAGGGAGTGAGCGAGAGAGGGTGCCAGTTGGTGTGCTGGTGCTTGGGAGATCACCTTGTTGCCAACGAGAGTCTTGTAGAGGCCGTCCTCTTGCCGCACGGCGGCCTTGAGGAAGAAGCCCGACGTGAGGCAGCGCCTGATGGTCTGGAATCTTCGGGTCAGCGACAGGGAGCCTCTCGAAGGGGGATGTTGGGCGGGTACCTCTGTGTTATCGCCGCAGGACTTGCGCTCAATGCCGAGCTGTCTGCAGTAGTCGCCCAGTTGCCGCCACACCTCCTACACGGATCAGGTACAACGACCAAACGCGTGCGGTGTGCGTGAGGACACGACATCAAGCGTTTGGTCGGTGCGTCTCGAAAGTGAAAGGGCGCGGCACCTGGATGTGCTTGATGGTGCGGGAGTTGATGAAGTTCTCATAACAAAAATTGTTCTTGTTGGTGGCTTGCTGATAGGCCTTGTAGATGTTCAGCAGCGTGATGTGGTCACCTGTCACAAAAATGAATCAAAGTCGCGGATGTGGTGTTTGAACAAGAGGCTGTTTCCGAGGCACGCGTATTGAGGCAAGGCTACCTTCGATGGAGTGGAAGCGCCTGTGCGCGAGCTCGGCTTGCTTCTTCTTGTCGCCACGCGGCACAAAGAAGATGGACTCTCCCGAGAGCATCGCCACGATGATCAAGATCTCCTCCGTGCAACCGAATTTCTTCACCGTGCGGGTAGTATTAGTAGTGCTTCCCTGTGGTCGTTTCGAACTATTGCGGGAAGAAGGGAGGGATCATACCTCGGACATGATCAGCGTCTTGGAGAGTAGCGGGTCCAGAGGCAGCGCCGCCATGTTCCGCCCTGCGGCAAGTAGTGAGTGGTGCGCAGGGAGTACTTGTGCTGAGCGGGGAAAGTCTAGAGTCGCAAATTGAGAGACGTACCGATCGGGGAAGTGAGCTTGTTTTCGCTGTCCAGCGCACCGAGCACCGTCAGGAGCTCGATCGACTTTTTCACTGCACGAAACAATGTGAGCTCTGACTCTAGTAGTGGCCTCTCACCGCAATGAGTGGGCTGCGTACGGCTGTCCAACGGAGGAGGGTCCATGTAGTCGAATCGAGTGACATCGTGAATGCCCAGCGCTTTGAGCTGCAGCACAACGCTGGCCATGTTTGCTCTACGCGAGTGGACGAAGCAGACGAGGCGGTGAGCCAATAAACTGGCCTCACAAGCAGAGGCTCGAATGAAGCCTTGGGGGAGGGGAGGGTACCTTTTGATCTCGGGAACCTGCGACTCAGCGAATCGCAAAAAGCTCTCCTCGCGATACAGACGATAGCACTCGCCGGCGCTCTGTGCATTGCGCAATGAGTCGTGAGTCCAAAGGGGCGGCGCTCGGGCTTCGTCGTGGACCACAGCCGCTACACTTGTCTTTGTGCTTTTCAATTAATTAAGGGCTGGACGTCGTGGCCGTACCTCTCGCCCTGCTCGTCCTGATCGCTGGCGAGCGGCGGCCTTGGAGACCGGCACCACCGTCAGTGAGTCAATGCCTGACCATTCGCAAAGCAAGACCGTCAGTCCCCTCAAAAAAGGTCTTCTCGGCGTTGAGTTGGGCATACCGATCTTGGCGTTGTACATGCGCTCCTTGACGACTCCTGTGTCAATGACGTACTTGATACCGGGTATCGTGATGGACGTCTCCGCAATATTGGTGGCCAGAATCACCTGAACGCCTCGTGGCCGTGCGTGAGCTCACTTTCACAATAACAAAAACAATAGACAATAGACAGAATGGACAGACACAGAAGGGAGAGCAACCTTGCGGCAGCCTGGCGGGGCCTTGGTGAAGGCCTCCATCTGCTTCTCGGGCGGCAGGGCAGCGTAAATCGGGCAAACGAGCAACTAAAGGAAAGAGAGGAACCAAGTCAACACACGCACACGCGCGCGCCAGCGGAAGAACAGTAACAACTGGAGCCGCGACGTGCCTTCATGGCCTCAGGCCCAAAAGTCCGGGCCTTCTGTTCGAGCAGTTTGGTCATGTGTTCGATCTCCTCTTGGCCTGTATGGACGTTGAGGGGGGGACCACACAACCGATCATTCAGAGATGATGGATACCAATGAAGCCAGCAGTGAGTGTCTACAACGACGACGCACCCGTCAAGAAGAGCAGAATGTCGCCTGCGGGTTTCTCGAGATGGAGTTGAAGGACCGTAAGAAGTGCAGCGTCCATGTAGTCTACCTGTGGTGCCACGGTGATGGACTCCCGAATTTAGCACGCAAGAAGACGGCCAGAAACCGGTCGCCCGAAGGTGGAAAGAGGGGCCGGTCGGACCTCTTTTTCATCGGCGTAGTAAACGTCAACGGGGAACTGTCTGCCCGCGACGTAAAGCACCTTCGCACTACAGGCACAGAGGGGAGCAGGATATGTGAAAACGTGGACCTCGATCGAGGAAATGGCAACGTGCTCAGGTGCGCACCTGAAGTATTCGGCAAATTTCTCAGCCTCCAGGGTGGCAGACATGATCACCAGTCGTAGGTCTTTCCTCTTGCCCATGATACCCTAAGGTGCCATACGTTGTCAGTCCCACGTGGTCAAATGAGCGCTCGTCGATGAGCACCAAAGTGCACAATGCGGACGGCATCTGCTGGTGTGCACTGCTAAGTAATGAATTAGGAAGGCGGGTACCTTGATGAGCGCAAAGAGCACGTCGGTGTGGAGTGTGCGTTCGTGAGCCTCGTCGAGAATGATTACCGAATAGCTCTTGAGCATGGGGTCGAGCATGGCCTCGCGCAGCAGCATACCGTCGGTGAGGAATTTGACCTATTCGGGAGGAGAGGGAGGTTCGATCCACGGTAGCATCGTCGGAGCAGTGAGTGAGGCGTGGGGAAACCAGCAGCCAGGAAGCGGCGAAGGGAACGGCGGACCTTGGTGTTGGGAGAGGTGACGTCTTCGAAACGAATGGTGTAGCCCACACCCTCGCCGAGCTGGGTGCCCATCTCCTGCGCCACTCTCTTGGCCACCGTCATCGCTGCCACACGCCTGGGCTGGGTCACACCGACCATTCCCGTCTTGGCAAGCCCCGCCTCGTGCAGGAACTGCGGTAGCTCTACGCAGTCACGCACAAGACACGACACACACGACACACACGACACACACGACACACACGACACACGGTGATATCAGACCATCAACCACCACCACCACAGAGAGAGAAGAGAGGGGAAAGGGTAGGGTGTCGAGAGCTTACGGGTGGTTTTTCCGCTTCCTGTCTCTCCCACGATGATGACGGCACGGCTGCTGCGCACCTCCTCGATCAAACGCTGCCGGGCTGTGACCACCAATGACGCACAGGGCGTGCCCGTGTGTGTCAGCTGATGAACAAGGGTAAAGGGCAAGTGGCGGCACGGCACCTTCCCAAATGGGGAGAGCGCGGCGTTGCGGCAGGAGCGCCTGCCGCTGCTGCTGCTGTCCCACATCTCTGTCGTCGGGGGTGGAGCCGTTGCTGTCCCTCCGCCGCTTCTTGTTGTTGGCGGGGTTTTGAGGCGAAGATGAAGATGAAGAAGAGGTGGAAGAGGTGGATGATGCAGCTGATCGTGCTTTCGCTGTGGCGGGCGAACCCTTCCTAACAGCGGTGGTCACATCAAGTGCCGGATCGCTTTCGCACCGAGTCAGCTGATCAGCGTCGGACCTATGATTTTAGTTCTCCGCTGTCAGTTTTAATTTTTGTTTTTTCTTTTATTTTATTTTATTGCCACAGAACGAAAACGCCACGGAGGGTGAAGGTGCGCGAGTGAAGGAGGGAGCAGCGATGGAGCGGAAGACCAGCAACAGCGGGGTGGTGGCTGCCTTGGAGACCCCTACGGGCCTGCGCTTCCCCTCCATCGAAGCTTCGCGCCCTGCTGCCGCCCCTGTCTTGGATGAATATTTTGGTACCTTTTATTTCGTTTATTATTATTATTATTCATTTTGTTCAATTTTATTTATTTATTTTTTTTGAAGTCCGTGCTGCACCCTCGCCTTCGTTCTTCTCCGCCCTTGCAGGCGGTGCAAGGGCTTCCAGGCCCTTGGTCTTTTCTTGGTCGGTTGTGGTGTACCGTTTGTTACTGCCCTTGCCGCATTGGTGGTTGCTTGTCCGATTTTATTTTGTGTTTATTATTTTAAATAATGTTTTTCTGCAGTACGTGGCCTTGTCACAAGGCTGTACTCACGCCACCACTGCCTGGTACCAGGGTTCATGTACATTGGGGAGATGCTGAAGGAGTGGAGGATCAACAAGGAGGAGGTGACCCTGGAGCGACTGCTTGCGGAGGCCAGCAACGACCACTTGCTCTGGGAGGCCGAGCGGGCCAACCAGGAGCTCATCCTGTTGTACGCCTCTTCCTTCTTTCACATCCACACCACAATGCAACGCTGATGTATGTGTGTACAACATTTACGACGACGCGTCGTATAGTGTCAACCGCGTGCCGGTTGTGGACAAAATATTGCAGCACGCGTTCAGCAGCAACGACGCCTGCCCGCAGAACTCGCCCTCCAAGACGGACGCGCAGCAGCAACAGCAGCTCACCTCGTACGTGCCTCCTTGAACATCCCGAAGCGTGAAGCAACATGCTCATACTGCGCAGCGCGGAGATCAAGGGTTTCTGTCAGGACTTGCTGTCGTTGGAGGTGCGGCAGGGTGGCGTGTTTGACGATAGCGGCCAGACCAGGTACAAGGCCGCACTCCCATATAGCACGGGGTGCGATTCGTCACAGCGCTAACTTGCGCTGCAATGGTGGATGCGCCTTCTCATAACACGCAGGATCATCCACCACCTCTTCTCCTCTTTCTTCACACCCGAGGACGAAGACGGCAAACCGCGATTCCGAGCGCCACCGCCAGAAGCCGGCACCCTCCTCCAGGTGTTGGCCTACCGACCACAATCCCGCGAGAAAGTACGGGCGTAGCCACCACCCTCTACATGTCCCACGTCCTTCGCCTATATTCACATCTGTACTACATTTTTTTTAACTAGGTCCTCTCGTATCTCGTCGATACGCCCGCCGAGATGTTTGTGGACTTCTTTTTGGTGCACCTGGACCATCTGATCGTATCGGATGTGCTCACGACTCTGGTGAGCCTGCTCTGCGAGGCCCCGCCCTCGGCCTGGCTGCCCACCGGCGGTCCGCGAGTGCTTCAGCTCCCGCTGTCAGAGTTTGACGTCAGCCCGAGTCTGGTCGACGCCTTCAACGAGGTACGTACCCCATGTGCGCCATTTCAACTGCTCGGGCTTTGCCTGTCGGTGGCTGACCAACTTTCTTCTCCCCGCGCAGTGGTTGATCGCCGGCAGTTTTGTGGATCGGGTGATTGCCACCATTCTCCAGCCCGATGGTGATGGTGGTGATCAGCGACGGCGAGCCGAGATCACCGAGAAGGTAGCCCGGTCGGGGTGGCGCTGCCAGTACGTCATCGTGGATGACTGACACCTTCGCGTCGGTACTGTGGTGCAGGCGTTCGGGTTGCTAGGGCAAGTGGTGATGATCGCGCGGTCGCACCTCCACATCGGCCAAGACCCACCACCCATCCTCTACGAGTTCATGGAGGAGACCCGACTCAGGGCCTTCCTCCGCTCAATTTTCAAACACCAGGTACGCCCCGCGCTAGTCAAATTCCCACAAATGCCGCCACACAATTGGCCGCTGAGCGGTTGTTGGGGGCAAACAGAACGACAAGGTGGTGGGCGAGGGGCTGGCGCTTCTCTCGTCGCTGTTGGTATGCGACCGAATGAGCGAGGCCGAGAAGAGGAGGAGGACGGAAGAGGAGGAGGAGGCGGCCGAGAGCAACAACCAAGAACCTGAAGCGGCTTCGTCGACGGCTTCAGCTTCTTCACCATCATCAAAGGTGCAGGTCACAGCGCAGAATCACGGGGACCTGCTGCCGCGAGTCGACGGGAAGGCCGATGACGGCTCGGCAGTCGACCGAAGAAGCGAAAGCGATCAGGGGAAGATGCCGGAATCGCATTTCAACGAGGTCCTCGTGGAGGTGCTCAGGGACAGCCTTCCGGCCCTGGTGATGCGATTAAGGCCGGAGGGAGCGTTGGAGGCGGGTCAGCCCGACTGGAAGCGCGAGATCGACGCCAAGCAGGCCGAAAGCGATGCGATGGTCGAGCAACGGAGGCTCGAGAGAGAAGGTGGAGGCAAAGCGAAGAGCACTAGTACAACGTCAACCGGAAAGCAGCGAGTTCAGCCACTACAGAGGAAACGACCGTTTGGTTTGCTGCGATTGAAGATCGCCGAAACGATGCGTGCGCTGGTTTTGCACTTCACCATGCCCTCCGCGAACAACGCACTCGCCGAGGGATTCTTCACGCTGCTCAAGTCGTTGAACTTCCCTACTCTCCTCGTGGTACCTCCCCTCTTCATGTCGTGCGTGTACGACACCACACAGCACACGACCCGGGTCCACGGGTCCACGACATTGCGACTGACTCTGGACTTTGATCATTGCAGGAGCTGCTGATCGATAATCCTCGCATGGACATTCTTCACACGGTCATCATCCAAACGCTCAAGCCCATTTTGGTGAAGGACAAACCGCGTTCGTTCCTACACGCCGTACGTTGGCCTGCCTGCCTCAACGCGCGCACCTTTTTGCTCTCTCTTTGTCGCTGACTTTCTCTTCAGGTGGTCAAGGAGGGCTCGTTTATCCGCCAGATTGTACAGATCTTGCCCCTTTGCGGGCTCACAGGGTTCGCCCCCAGTCTAGTATCCTCCCTCTCTCGTTGAGAGCACTCTCGGAGCTAAACGCTTCGGCCCCCGCTGTTGCCGCAATAGGAGTTCGCCAGACGAGGAGTTGACCGCGTTGCGACCACCGGTGAAGGAGATCATGAACAGCCTCACGCGGACCTCGCTCAGCGACCCGGACCTGACCTCGCTCCTCGACGGTACTGATCTCTCCTGCAGGCCTACGGCTCGATGCGCGATGCTTACTTTTTCCTTCGGCTGGGCGATGGCCAGATCAAGGCTGGTGGGACCAGGTAGGGAGCACCAACTCCGCCGGACCCGCACCTCCCGCTTCGGTCGCGGTCCCCTTCGCTTAGCTCCGTCTTGTCGTCAATGAAGCCTTCGCCACTCTCTTCTGGTAGTTGCCTGCCTCCTGAACTTTATTTATTTTATTTTATATTTATTTTATTTATTGCTATTTTAATTTTTCTTCAAGTTTTGGCTGCAGACCAGCTGTGGCCTTCCAAACAAGGCAATTATCTAAATACGGAAGGGGCGACGACAAAGTCCAGAAACACACCCAAAAACAAAGAATCAAGAGAGGGAAAGGAGGTGTGGAGGAAGAAAGAGGAAGGGGCGACCCCCAACAACAGTGATCTCGTCTCTCTTTCTCTTTTCCTTCAGTTCTTTCAACTCTCTCTCTCTCTCCTCTCACCTAGCTGGTTGGAAAGAGAGAAAGGTCGACCGAGTCAATCGACGGTCAATCAAGTCAAACAACAGAGAAAGAGAGACCAGGATTAGCCATCGTCATGGCGCTGGTGGTGCGTGTTCATTTCCTCAAGACCCCCGCGCGCAACGTGGTGGTAAAGGAGCCGCGGGAGAAGAAGATGCGAGCGATCAAAGACGAGGTCTTCAGCTCGCTCTCCCGCCAATTCAAGGGCGAACCCAGCGACTACGAAGCCTTCCTCCACCACCCGCGACGCGTGCTCGCCGGGGTGGTCGGTGACGACCCCGCCGAGGACACTACCACTACTGCCGCGACACGCGATGAATCGTCGCCGCGCCCCCCAGTCTCCAGCGCGGTGGAGATGTGTTGGCTCCGCGACGATGAGTACCT